>SJYC01147415.1:0-16399 GCA_006408675.1 Madoqua kirkii
TCAGATATGCAGATGACACCACCCTATGGCAGAAAGTGAAGAGGAACTAAAGAGCCTCTTGATGAAAGTGAAAGTCCGTGTCTTGGCTATTGTAAATAGTGCTGCTCTGAACATTGGGGTGCATGTATCTTTTTGAATTAGAGTTTTTATCTTTTGCAAACATATGTAAGTAATGGGCTTCCTGGAGTATATGATGGTTCTGTTTTTAATGTTTAAGGACCCTCCAATTTGTTCTCCATAGTGATTGCATCAATTTACATTCCCACCAACAGTGCAGGATTATTAGGGAGGTCCTAGTCTTGAAGATCTTCTCACCTTCTAATATGCAATTATCCAGCCAACCAGTAGCTCTCAAGATCATGTGGATTCTTGAAGTTATAAAATCTAAACTTTTTATTTCTGATTAGCCCATTTATTATCTGATCAGGATTCCTCAAAAGCAGTTTTAGACAAACAAAGGATCACAGCTACATGGATATTTTTTCTCTAGGCAGTGAATCCTAACTTGGAAAGTTTAGTTAGTGTTGGTGCTAGCTGTTTAATCTCTGATCTGCTCTTTTTTTTTTTTTTTTTTTTTTACTCTCTTGACCTTTTCATTTACTTATTTATTTATTTTTTACTTCCTTGCTCCTTTATTTTTTAGTAACAATTATTTCACACAATGAGTATAATTTCATTTTAGAAGGCACCATGTCTTAACAACTTTTCCATGAGTTTTCTCTCTTGAATAATGTCCTCAGCTCCTCAAAGTAAACTGTAAGCTAATCAGTGTCAGAAATTGCCAAGATTTTTAAGCAAATACATCAAGTTTTCTAATTAAAGTCTCAGGTAAATACTCAATATATAAATGTGATAAAAATAACTTGCTTTGTTTGAAGTAGGGTGAGTTTGGAGTCCATGTCACAGACCCTTTACTGAATTCAATTATCTATTATTTTATCTGCTCTTATTTATGAATGAATTTAATAGCACCATTAATGTTTCACTCAAAAATTATCTGTACACATATCCCTGTTATAGTTATGTTATGACTTCCCTCCCATCACCGTAACAACCTAGACTGGCCTATTACATTACACCATCACTCTTGCCTATTGGAGTGACAAGAAAAAAAACATCTGCACTGAGATTTGGCATTCAGACAGTAAGGAAGAGATGACTGTACTTTTTGAGGCTCCAAAGTTTAAAGTTGTTAGGCTTCAAGTAGGTTAACATGATGGAGAGGCTTCCTGATGATATAGTTAGCACACAGAGGAGGCTGTTCAGTCCAGTCCTGATGGCATAATTTTACCCCTTAATTCAAATAGGCCCCAGTATACTCTTGTGCTTAGATTTGCCAATATTTTGAGCCAAGGACCATTCCCTGCACCCACAGTGTTGCAATATTGGACTGTTATTAATTATTCCATCTATTTATTCTTCATTGATTCCTGGATGAGTCCTGGCATGCTCTTCACTTCCTTTTCTCTTCATCCTCCGGCTCAGACATAAATCCTATTTTGCCCTAAAATGACAATTTTCTATAACAGTATGAATTCAATAAAAGCTCACAAGATTTGTTTAATCCATATATAATATTTTCCATAAAGACAGGTGATTTGTCTTTCTATGATGTTTGCTGTTCAGGAGATAAGAATGTATACAATTAGCTAGCAAAGATGGAGATTAATGTACTACATGAATATAAGGGCACATCATTACCATTCATTTCTTAAGATTATAAAACAAATCATTTAAAATTCACTTTGAGTATAATTTCTTAATGAATACCAAGCAACCATTTGGTATTTTGAAATTAGTAAGAATATCAGAGTGGAACAATACTATGGAACAATACATCCCTCCACACACATACATAATGTCACATAACAGGTTTCCTCTTTGTCAGCCTGTAGTTGGTAAAGATCATTTGTTTTACTTTTTTCCATTAAAAAGAAAAATAAAAAAAGAGACAGAAATGCATTTTCTAAATGGGATGGAGAGATCTAAGTTTTTCTGCATCTCTAAGAGCTTAAAGTAAGCATGATATCGTAATTCAGGTAATTCAAAGTTGAAGAAATTAAGTAGGTTGTCAATATTCCTTCACGGGTTCAATCCCTGGGTCAGGAAGATCCCTCAAAAAGGAAATGACAAATCACTCCAGTATTCTTGCCAGGGGAAATTCCATGGAAAGAGGAGCCTGGCAGGATACAGTTCATGGGGTTGCAAAGAATTGGACAAAGCCACCAAAAATAATATTCTTTAATTCTAACTTCATAATTTCTTGTCGTTACTCTTTCACTCATTTCTTTCCTTAATAAATAACTACTTAATATGTGTTAGTAGAGGGTAACTTGACATTTTCATTGCTCTCAGGATCAGAAGTGTTAAAGTCAGTTAATTCATTTATCATTCAACCTGCGTAGGCATAGTGCTTACATTGGCCAGGTGTGAGTGACACGAAAGCAAAGACAAAGTCAGACAAGGTTCCTGTTCTCAAGGAACTTACCACAGTATTCTCCATTCAATACAAATCTTCTGCATTACTTACTGAAACTGTCTTATTCTTAAAAACCTCAAAATATGGAGAGAAATATGAGTGATAACCATGAAATTGCAATGCTGTATGGTTCATTCACAAAATATTTTTAAGGGTTTACTAAGCACCAGGCAGGATCCCTGGTGGTTCAGGGGTAAAGAACTTGCCTGCCAATGCAGAAGACACAGGAAACTAGGGAAGGTTCCCTGGAGAAGGAAACGGTAACCTGATCCACTATTCTTGCCTGGGAAATTCCACGGATAGAGCAGTCTGGCAGGCTACAGTCCATGGAGTTGCAGAAGAGTCGGAACGACTTAGCAACTAAATAACAACAACAAAGTACCAGGCACTGTGTTAGGTGTTGGGGGTATATTAATTAGCAAACAGTTGTTACTCTAATGATCAAATGAAGAAAAATATATGAATAGTGGCAATACTAAATGCAAGATTGAGAACTACTTCTGAGATCATGCATAGGATGGTCGATCAGCACACCAACAAAGTACGTAATTCAGAAAACAGAAGCAGCACATAAGTTGAAGAATAAATCAAAGCTAGCAGGCAGAGCATGGGCCAAAGGGGGAAAGTGACAAAAGTATAAGAAATGAGGTTCCTTGGGAGTTCTGTTCATTCTGTAGAAGATAGAACAGAGATAGAAAATTGTAGTAGAAGGTTATAGGGATAAGCTAGGACCTAATCAAAAGAACCTTGTAAATAAACCCTGTTAAACTGTTTGGACTTTACTGAAAGGGCAAAAAGGAATAGCAAAGAATTTTAAGCCAGGGAAATTATGGTCAAATTTGCATCTTAGATTGATCCTTGTTTTTTTCTTTAATACTTTATTCTATTTTACAATACTGTATTGGTTTTGCCATACATTGACATGAATCAGCCATAGTTGTACACGATCTCCCAATGTCGAAGCCCCCTCCCACCTCCCACCCCACCTCATCTCCCCAGATCATCCCGTATACCAGCCCCAAACATCCTGTATTGAACATAGACTGGCACTTCATTTTTTATATGATAGTATACATGTTTCGGTGCCATTCTCCCAAATCATCCCACCCTCTCCTTCTCCCTCAGAGTCCAAAAGTCTGTTCTATACCTCTGTGTCTCTTATGTTGTCTCACTTACAGGGCCATCATTACTATCTTTCTAAATTGCTACTGTATAGAAAATGGTGTGTTACAGAAACTGTTCATACATGCCTTAGAATGCACAGATAAATAAATGTGTACTAGAATTATAAGCAGAATCTTAGAACAGTCTTTGAAGGCCCGTTCCCAAACATCGCACCCCCCTCCCCCAGTCTCCTGCTCTTTATAACATTTTCAGGGTTGTTCCTTGGATATGCAAGGTAGAATGAAAAAAAAAAAATAGTGGTATATCAGTGCATGCATGCTCAGTCGCGTCCGACTCTTTGCAATCCTATGGACTGTAGCCCACCAGGCTCCTCTGTCCATGGGATTTTTCAGGCAAGGATACTGGAGTGGGTTGCTATTTCCTCCTCCAGGGGATCTCCCCAACCCAAGGATCAAACCTGCACATCCTGTGTCTGCTGCATTGACAGGTGGATTCTTTACCACTGAGCCACCTGGGAATTGTAAACCAAATCCAAATGTTTTAACAAACTTTGTCCACCATTTTCAATAGCTTAAGTGCCTATCAAGATGTGTACCACATTTAAAACCTCAAGAATTTAAAGTGTTTCAGTAAATTAATCATCAAATGCCAGCAAATACAAAACTATTAATACTATGTAATATTGAACATTATTGAGGTGCTTTGAGAATTATCTCATTTAATTCTCTCATTCTGTGAAATATAGACAACTTTTTCTGGTTTCACTTATCAAGTAAATTAAAATTCAGAAAGACTGAGTAATTTAACCATTCATACAGCTAGTGAGTGGGAAGACGCATTTAAAACTGGACTGTTTAACTTAAAATTTGTTTTATTTTTCTTTAAAAAGCAGCAACAAGTTTACTTTTTTGATAACTAGTGAGAGAAACTCCTGGTATGTCTTGGTTCCTAAATTATTGCATTTAAGTTTTAATCTTTGAATTCTTAAATGGGAAAAGGTATTGGGGCAGCATTTTTTTCTTTCTTTACATACAAAAGAATATAGAGGAGGCAAACTCCCTGTATGAATCTATGGAAAAGGAACCCACCAACTATAAGACAGTTTGAGGAAAAAATGAGTTTGAGAATCTAGAAAGGACATATTTCTCCATTAACTCTTAACTATTGTCACCTGTCTGCAGCTTTTTGGCAAATACATCCTTTATCTAACAAAGAACACTTATATAGAAAATCATATTTAGGGAAATACATAATAATACTATTAAAACTGTATGAGGATCTTATCAACAAAACTGGAGTTAAACTCTTGACATATTGCATGTTTTATTATGTCTTTGCCCAAGGGAAGGCAGTTTGACTTTCTTGATGTTGCTTTCTTTCTCTCTCCTTTCAAAGCTATGATTAAGAACTAATTTATTTAGATCTGGCTGTGATTAGTTGAATGATTCTGTTCCTTGTTGTAATTAATTTTCAGACACTTTAATTGATAGTACCTGCACTATATTTAATGCATTCCAAAGTAGTAGAATAAAATGCTGCTTGTTGAAATATTCACAAATCCACTCCACCAAATAGAATACTGATTTATTCTATATCAATATTCTAACATTCTGCATTTGTTTTTTATGATGATTATGGAGAATACTTATAGTCAATTGTTTGGTTTATTTCAATGTGTATTAGGATGAAAGAAGAAAAATTGTTACTTAAAGGTGAGGCTTTCTAAAAAATCCATAGATGAGTTTTGGTGAAGTCTTTGACATTATATACATGTACACACAGAGACACACACATATGACACATGCTGACTTGAATGGCATTTATTATATAGGTGATGACATCACAATTTTTGGCACCTAAACACTTTTAAATTCTGTATAGAATTATCTCTTAAACTTGAAAAAATACATACTTAGTTAATTTCTAAATTAGACTAGGACTTATATTTTGAGGCTTATCCAAGATTCAAATCCAAGATGTATTCTGGCATATACCTTACAATAGGAATTTTGCTTGACATATTCAATAATTACATCTTTTAAAATTTTTAATATTTCATTCAATTAATATCTTCTTGCCTTTTTAATGTATTTTTCAAGAGAGATCTGCATTCTAGGCAAAATATCTTTCTATATTTATATTCAAGTCTGTTGTTCTATTTTTTCTTGAATACAATATTATTAGAAATGATTATTGGACATTCTTTGAATTTTCCAATCTCTTGTTTCCTTCTCTAAGGGAATATGCTTTTACCAACTAATCAATCACTGAATTGTATTAACCATTGCATTACATATTTTTGACAGTAACCGGGCAACCTGTTCCATCTAATATTTCATTGAAGGATCTTCCATCTTATAATACTATACCAAATATTGTAATATATTAAGTAAGTATTTTAAAATAATTTAAAAGCATTCTATTTTCTTACTGACAGTATCCTGATAGAAATACAAGAAAGCATAGTGCAATTTAAATGTCACATCTATTTCTGGCAGTGAATTGTAGATTCAGTTGGGTATAGTCTCAGTGAGGTTT
Organism: Madoqua kirkii; assembly: GCA_006408675.1. Lineage (NCBI taxonomy): Eukaryota > Metazoa > Chordata > Mammalia > Artiodactyla > Bovidae > Madoqua > Madoqua kirkii. The sequence goes on from SJYC01147415.1 coordinate 6,143, forward strand.
TCCTGTCAGTTATCAGCAATCTGTTAGTTGGTTCACCTAAATCAGGTGTCCCCAACCTCTGTTTGTTGATCTGGCGTGGAAATAATGTCATAATAACAGTAATAAAATGTACAGTAAAATTAATGGGCTTTAATCATCCTGAAACCATCCTCCCACCTCTGGTCTGTAGAAAAATTGTCTTCCATGAAATTGGTCCCTGATACCAACAAGGTTGGGGACCATTGAAAATAACTTTCAGGAAGACTTTTATAGGCACAGGAAATACATGGTTCAAGAATTTAAGCAATGCAGGCAGACTCTGTTCTTCAGGAGTGGAAGGAGAGTGTGGTCAAAAAGTTTGTTTGGATTTTTCCATAAACCGAATGAACTTTTTGGCCAACTTAATACTTACTGAGCCAGAGGGTAACTTCTGTATGTTTTTCTTTGAAATTTGATATTTTAGTCTAGATAACTTGCTCCATGTATTAGTGAAAGGATGAAAGTGTCCATAGAAATTTAGTATACCTCTGACGAGTTTTTCTTAGAAAAAAACTGCAAATGCATGAGAAGGGAGAGAAATGTCTAACTGTGTGTTTTAGTTACTCATTCATGTCCAACTATTGTGACCCCATGGATTGTAGCCCACCAGGTTCCTCTGTCCATGGCATTCTCCAGGCAATAATACTGGAATGGGTAGCCATTTACTTCTCCAGGGGATCTTCCTGACCCAGGGATTGAACCCCATCTCTTGCCTTGCAGGTGGTTGCTTTACCATCTGAGCTAAGAGGGAAGCTCTGATTTCCCAGGCCTCCTCAGACAGGACATGTATGTATACTTCCCTGCCACTTTGAAGTTAGGTATGGTCCTCTGAACTTCTTTACCCAGTGAACCAAGGCCTATGAGTGCCTTCTAGGTGGAAACATTTTATCATTAATACTTGATGCCCCATCTCCATCTTCCCACTGCTATTCTTAATAAGCAAGCAAGAGCTGATTCACAGGTGCAATGCTGAAACATCACACAGAGCCACGTTGACCTGGAGAATCTTTGAACCCACAGCTGACTCTCCCTGACAAGGAATTAAGCTGTGTTAAGAAAGCTGAGCACTGAAGAACTGATACTTTTGAACTATGGTGTTGGAGAAGACTCTTGAGAGTCCCTTGGACTGCAAGGAGATCCAACCAGTCCATCCTAAAGGAGATCAGTCCTGAGTGTTCATTGGAAGGACTGATGTTGAAGCTGAAACTCCAATACTTTGGCCACCTCATGTGAAGAACTGACTCACTGGAAAAGACTCTGATGCTGGGAGGGATTGGGGGCAGGAGGAGAAGGGGATGACAGATGATGAGATGGCTGGATGGCATCACTGACTCGATGGACATGAGTTTGAGTGAACTCCGGGAGTTGGTGATGGACAGGGAGGCCTGGCGTACTGAGATTCATGGGGCTGCAACGAGTCACACGACTGAGCAACTGAACTGAACTGATCTGGCTAAAATTTAGGGTTGGTTATTATCTCATTACAGTCTAGCCTATTCTGAAGGATTCTTGCTCTTCACAGCAGAACAGTTCCAATGTGATACTTTGCCATCAGATTTATAATATGGGTTTCAAAATGGTCCAAATTTTAATTGAACAAAATATTCTCTTTTTACAGATATTAAACAATATATAAATATCCTGTTTCCCTCTACATTTCATCCGTAGCTTTTCCACCACCTATTAGTGTCTCTCTCTGTATGTTAAGTGTGAAGACATAAAAATATGTAGAATAACAGAATATATAGTCTAAACCAATTTTAAAATGAGAAAGCATCTATCTGATTTGTATTTCCCTTTCATCTAAAAAGGTCACTCAGTAAAATATTGGTAATGACAATCATGAATTCATGTATATCTGATTCCAAGTTCTATGTTCTTTTTTTCCTAAAATCTAAACCTTTTCCTAGCTAATGAAACTTAGCTCCCAAAGTTGTCATGAGGATTAAGTGGGATATGATGTGCAAAGCAACCAGTGCAGAGCCTGGCACCAAGAACTACTCAATAAATGTTAATTTAGCTTCAGAAATACTCAAGATGCCCCTTAAATTTTAATCAGATGTCCTTATATATTAAAATTATCAAACAGCAATCATTACGGTCCTCGGTGATTAGTGTCTTTCCACAATAGATCATAGTGCTCTTTGCAGACCTTTAAAATGAAATTGCAACTTAATCCTGCATCCTTTTGTTTCAGCTTGCTAAAATCTAAATCTATGCCTGGGCTTGCATTATGAAATAACTAAAATTTTCAGTGGACTTTGCTTACATGCAATTATTTTCTAATTGGAACCACTGCTTTTGGCATTACACTGATAAGCCATGGAATAGTCTAGTCCCAAATTCCAACTTTTTTAGCAAATTTCCCTCTAAATAACCATTAGGAAATACATACACACATACACACACACACACACACACACACACAAGCACATACAGTCTGAATATTCCAACTAATTGAATTTAGCTGTATCAATACATGCTTTTACTTTTATTGATCCATGTTTTTGTTATTGATTTTATTTTTAGCATGCATTTCCAGTGTCTCCTGAAAATAACATTTTATTTTTGTTTCTTACATTTCTAGGTCAAAGACCAATATCATCGTTTACGTTAGATATCGGTTTGCTGCTGCTGCTGCTGCTAAGTCACTTCAGTCGTGTCCAACTCTGTGCGACCCCATAGACAGCAGCCCACCAGGCTCCCCCGTCCCTGAGATACTCCAGGTAAGAACACTGAAGTGGGTTGCCATTTCCTTCTCAAATGCAGGAAAGTGAAAAGTGAAAGTGAAGTCGCTCAATCGTGTCCGACTCTTAGTGACCGCATGGACTGCAGCCTACCAGGCTCCTCCATCCATGGAATTTTCCAGGCAAGAGTACTGGAGTGGGTTGCCACTGCCTTCTCTGAGATATCAGTTTAGGCAATATGTATATGCAAGACAATGATCAAGCAAAAGAGTGTGGTAGGTGATGTCTATTAGGAAGAGTTGCACTGACATAGTACTGTATTACTGGTGATACTGACACAGGTTTCTTCTGTTAGGCTCTTTGGTATACTAAAAGCATAGCAATACTTTATATTGAAAGAACATCTTCTCTTCTCTTGCCTTTTCAGTACTTACTGGCATTTAGCACTGAGTTTCTACTTACAGATTTGCAAATGCAATTAACTATCACCTAGACCAGTGGCTCAGCAGTGAAGAATTTGCCTACAGTTCAGGAGATGCAGATGTGAGTTCGAACCCTGGGTCAGGAAGATCCCCAAGAGAAGGAAAGAGCAACCCACTCCAGTATTCTTGCCTGTATAATCCCATGGACAGAGAAGCTTGGCGGGCTACTGTCCATGGGGTCACAGAGTTAGACGTGACTGAAGTGACTGAGCACACATCCATGCGCATAATATGGACATCATTCTAGTAGGCCCTTTCAGTTTACACAAATGGAGCCTAAATTTCATTAAAAGTGAAAACAATGCACTGGCTTACTTTCAACCAGTTATGGAACTCCTTCACCAGAGGTGGACAATCTTTCCAATCTCTGAGCATAAATAAAATCCTTTTTTGGCCATTCATATGAGTTCTGAACAGCAGAGTGGTCTTGTAATACCAAGTTCTGCCTATGTAAAAATCTTACTCATAACTGGAGCAATGTGAGACATAAGTATATCATTAAAAAATAAAAACAGCACACACAAACACACAGAAAAAGACAAACGAGCTATCTTGTCTTGTCTTGGAAAACTTACTTAAGCTATGTTCCTATGTTGTTAATATCCTCCCTTCACCTCTGGGTTGTTGTGATAACAAATGTAAAAGCATTGTGGAAGAACTTTTTAAATGCAAGCCAGTCTTGGTCTCTCAGGTAACACAGGAAGTTTATTGCAAAGTGCAACTCACTGAGCTATGGGGCATAGGGATAAACTTCTACTTTAAGAATATGGACTCTAATGCTAAATTGCCTGGAATTTAATCCTAGCTGTTTGATTTACTAGCTGTAAATTGACCTTGGCCATAGTCTTCAATCTCTCTGTTATGGATTTTTTCACCTGTAAAACAGGACAGTAATGCTTTTCAATTCACAAACTAGTTGTAAAAAATAAATAAGTGAATACATGAAAAATAATGTGAAGGGTCTGACATAGACTGATATAATGTACAATCATGAAAAGCCAACACACATATTTTGTTTCATTATTTTTATTTTCAAGACTGCTAGCAACCCGAAGTCATTGTAAGTTCCAAAGTCTTTCTGTATAAAAGACACATAAGGAGATTTTTTTTTGCATTCAGTTAATGCATTGGGCTTGATTTATTACTCCTTCTGCCACTGACCATCCTGTGAGATGGTACAGTCTCCCTGTTGTACTCAGCTTCATTGTCGTGTGCATGACTCAAACTCTAAATCTTGAGTCCTAACTCGGCTGCTCTAGCAATTTCCATCAGTTTAACTTCATGTATTTGAGACTTTTGGTAACCAGGTCATGTCACCACTTTTTCATTTAATCTCCATGGAATTCTTGGCTTTTATATTCTAAACAATTTGGAGTAGGAGTGTTCTTATGATAAGAAGATAATATTTCTAACGTGAAGAATACTTTTCCATGGGTTCTCACATTGTGGGCAGTATCCCCTCACCCCACCTTCTGATATAGTTATCAGGGTCTGAATGCAGCTTTCAAATCAATTCCATATTTAACTACTCTTAATTCTATGCAGTTAGTAGTAGAATAGTGATTTATCACTGAGCAGAAATCCATTTAATGATGTCAATCTGATATTATATTTTGATAGATTTCTTTGTTTGACTATTAACAGTTCTGGAAAGTTATTTAATAATTAGGGACAGAATTGACTAACAAGGTTAGACTGTTGACAATCAGATTTTACTATTTTAGTTCAGTGCATATTGAAAGTTTGTCTGCTGTTAGAGCGATGATTTGAATGATAGATGCTAATTGATTTGTGTCCATCACTCCCTTTTTGATACATACTCAGATGAAGTGTATTTGTAACCATTGGCTATTCTGTGGTATGCATTCAAGATGTACTTGATAAATGCAATCTGTCCCCAAATCTTTGCTTTATTGCTGCAGATTATTAAGTAGTTCCACATTATACACACAAAGAAGGACTTGAGATTCAAATTGAAATAAGTTTAAATAGACTGCAAAGCCTTCCTCAGCAGACTGATTCTACATTAAATACCCAAATTAATGCACATCACCATTCAAGAAGATGGTGAGTATAAGTTATATTAAGAATCAGTTTTCCTGAGTATAAGTTATATTGTCTACTCTAAACAGCATAAAGTTTACATAAAATGTATTGTTAACTGCCTACCGTATCATTGTCTATCTGTTTAATATAAAAATAAAAACTTGCTTAGCCTAGTAGCCTTCAGTAATTGTGACCAATATCCAGCAGATCATACGCAAATTGTTCTTACAAGACAACTATTATTTAAGCTTTAGAATATTCATCCATTCAATCAAGCATCTTTTATTTACCCATTCACCTCCTTTCTAGGCTCTAATACCGGCTTATTATCTCCTTTGCAGGCATCCCCTTTTGCTTCCTGCAGTATCTATATTTTTTCTAGTCAAGCAACTTTACACACACTCATTTTAGCTCTTGATTAGCTTAAGCCATCATCTTGGTCCCAGTAATAATAAGCTCAGTCTGAATTTATGAAAGGCCACAACTCACAATGATGATGTAACAGCTATTACTGTCTCTACACCAAATGTCACAGCACACATCTTGGGAAAGCAGAAGTTCCTGGAGATAAACAAGAAAAGATAACAGAAATGTCATCAACAAAGGAGACTACCATAATAACAATTAATGTTAATACATGTTGGCCTTTATCATTTTATTTTTATATCAGATATCTATTGCCACATGATGTTGCATAATAAATAACCAGAAACCTCAGTGGTGTAATAAGCATTTGCTGCTTAGCTGTTTGGTTTGCTTGGTTTGCTTGGTTTGCTTGGCTGTCTGGGGGCTGGCTAGCTGTTAGCTGACTAAGACTGTGAGAGAGTTAATTCCTAGGTAGGTTGATAAGAAGTCTGAGGTCCCCAAGGAGGAAAATGGAGTCAGGCTCTCGAAGCAGAGAAAGGGGTCTGGAATTCTCAAGGAGAAGGAAAGGACAAACATCTCTCTCTCTCTCTCTCTTTTTTTTTTTTTTATGTTAACTGCCTACCGTATCATTGTCTATCTGTTTAATATAAAAATAAAAACTTGCTTAGCCTAGTAGCCTTCAGTAATTGTGACCAATATCCAGCAGATCATACGCAAATTGTTCTTACAAGACAACTATTATTTAAGCTTTAGAATATTCATCCATTCAATCAAGCATCTTTTATTTACCCATTCACCTCCTTTCTAGGCTCTAATACCGGCTTATTATCTCCTTTGCAGGCATCCCCTTTTGCTTCCTGCAGTATCTATATTTTTTCTAGTCAAGCAACTTTACACACACTCATTTTAGCTCTTGATTAGCTTAAGCCATCATCTTGGTCCCAGTAATAATAAGCTCAGTCTGAATTTATGAAAGGCCACAACTCACAATGATGATGTAACAGCTATTACTGTCTCTACACCAAATGTCACAGCACACATCTTGGGAAAGCAGAAGTTCCTGGAGATAAACAAGAAAAGATAACAGAAATGTCATCAACAAAGGAGACTACCATAATAACAATTAATGTTAATACATGTTGGCCTTTATCATTTTATTTTTATATCAGATATCTATTGCCACATGATGTTGCATAATAAATAACCAGAAACCTCAGTGGTGTAATAAGCATTTGCTGCTTAGCTGTTTGGTTTGCTTGGTTTGCTTGGTTTGCTTGGCTGTCTGGGGGCTGGCTAGCTGTTAGCTGACTAAGACTGTGAGAGAGTTAATTCCTAGGTAGGTTGATAAGAAGTCTGAGGTCCCCAAGGAGGAAAATGGAGTCAGGCTCTCGAAGCAGAGAAAGGGGTCTGGAATTCTCAAGGAGAAGGAAAGGACAAACATCTCTCTCTCTCTCTCTCTTTTTTTTTTTTTTCCTCTTTTTTTTTTCCTCTACATTCCTTAGTCTTAGTCACATAAAACGTTTTTTTCTTTAAGCCAGGACCTGATGACTACACAACAAACAACTCAGTTTAACCTCTGTACTAAGGATTGGTGGCTCAGACGGTAGAGTGTCTACAACGTGGGAGACCTGGGTTTGATCCCTGGGTCTGGAAGATCCCCTGGAGAAGGAAATGGCAATCCACTCCAGTACTATTGCCTGGAAAATCCCATGGACAGAGGAGCCTGGTGTGCTACAGCCTATGGGGTTGCAAGAGTCTGATATAGCAACTAAACTACCACCAAGAATTATATAACAATGTATCCTGCTTAAGGACAGTTTCTCCTTCCTGAAAACCTTCTGGCTAATCCTGTTATCTTAAAATGTAAATTACGGGAGTGGGTCTAGTAAGATCTTTACAACCTTGAGATATTATTTTCATTTATTCCAATAACTAATTTAAAAAGTATGTAACTTCTTTGCTAATACTAGCAAGGGGGGCATTCTCTGCCCCCCTTCTGATGTCTATGTCAGAAGCTTTCTCTGTCCCTTTTTCACTTTAATAAAACTCTGCTACATAAAAGCTCTTGAATGATCAAGCCTGGTCCCTGGTCCTGAAGCTAAATCTTCTTCAGAGATCACAAATCCAACATCTTTGACTGGAAGCTATCAATTGGATTGATCGAAGTGAATCACCTCTGATCTCATCTGGGTATCACTTACCTTCCTTATCCTGGACTAGCCTGGGCATTTCCTTCTTACAGTGATAGAGAGGGAAAAAACAAACAGCCTGGTAATTCTTCCAACCTTCTCTTGTGCAATGCTTGCTAAGATTCAAATGGCCCAAATATGGAGGCAGAGAGAGAGGATGTTAGAGAGTTATAAAGTAAAGGGTATAAACACATGAAGTGTTTAGGAATTGGAGCCATTATTAAAATCTACAATATACTTTATTTTTAAATGATGCATTGTAAAAAAAAATTCTATTACAACAATGACCTCAGTTTGGTTTTGTTTTTATTCTTGGACTGCAATTCTCTATTTTATATCTTCTAGTCTATTTTATGGTTACCATTCGGTGATCTTTAATTAAGCTATCCCACCTGTACATTTTTCTTATCACTGGGGCCAACAAGGTCCAGGGTTTGTGGGGAAGATGATATTTGTCTTTTTTGGAATACTGCTTCTCCTGTAGGAGAACCAAGGTGGAATAGAGAGCAGGACCATAAGGAAAAGAGGTCTGGATTGTGGATGTCTATTTTTGAAATCTTTTAGCTTCCACTTAACATTTTGAGTTTAGGGATGTGCTTATATACTTCTAAGAGTTTCCCAGTTTGCAATGAAAGCCTGATATTCTTAGCTTAGAGTACTATTGGGTGGGGGGAGGTCATATTTGATAACATATCTGAGATTTCAACGCTAGCACCAGGTCTAATGTGTGATAAATAAATGGATTCTGTTTCCTCAGCTCTCCCTCTTCATGAAGATAGAAACATATATAGGCTACTTTTTCTAGCAGGTGTGCTAGCCTCATGCTTAAAAAGAATTTAGTTCGGACAAAAAAAGCTACTCTACTGTTCTTCCTCTCCAGAAACTATCAACAGGATGCAATTATGAGCAGTGCTTTCCATTTACAAATCCAACTCTGCTAATCTGTCTTGATTTTTAATTGTATCTTTTACTACATGATACCAAAGTGCTTTTCTTTCTAGAATCTGCTAAGAAAGATGTGTAGAGATAGGTCCATAAAAGGACAGTCTGATGGTTTGTTCTGTTTGAGAATTGTGTCTTGCCATCTGCTTTTAAGTGCATTCACTTACCTGATAGGAATCCATGTGCCCCCCTGCCATAAGTTCCACACAGAAGATTCTAATAAGATGAACTTTGCTCTAGGATTTCTATTGTGGATGAAGTATTTCTTACCTGTCAAGGTCATCCTTCCTGCTCCAGGTGCTAATTTGCGCTGCTCTTGATCCACTCATTTTATTGATAGTGGAGTCCTTGGTATGTGTTATATTGAAATATTACTAATGTATGAACTGTAACATTAAATTTCGAATCTAATCAATCAAATGACATACCTACGCAGTAGATGCTTGGCTAGTAAAAAGATTAATTGCCATGTGCAATGAAAACCAACTCTCTATAAGGTGAAATATTGCATGTCTCCCACAGAAAGATGGAAGCCTGAATACTCTGTTACACTAATGACTACTTCTGCCATTCAACCATATGGATTGCCTTTAAGACAAACCAAAATGAAGATTAAAGGCATGTAAAATCAACTCTCTATTAAAGTAGTTAGGGCTTTTCTCCAGATTCTACAGGAAAATTATGCAATCTGTTGCAAAACCAGGCACTTGTCTCCCAGATGGTGCTCAGAATCTCTCTGAGCAAACACTTCTTCCCTGCTCTTTGTAACAAACCAGGCGTATTTTTGATTCTCTGTGCTTGATTATGCATCTGAAGACATTTACACGGGAAGGACCTTGTAGAGTGCTATGGATTTGCATTGTAAAACTCCAAAGTTGTAATATATACTCTGAGAGCAAGCCTGAAGGTATGAAGTAAAAGATATGCTGTTTTCAGAGATGTACTATATGCCTGATTCGTTGCCTGAACTTCTTTCTCAAAAGCATCCTGCATTTGGTTAATCAGAAAGTAAAGACATGAGTCTCTGATTGTTGACACTCACTTATGAATTAATGTGGACCTGATCACTTTTGGGGAGGCCTATTATGAACTAAATTGTTAGTGATAAGATATATGGTTTTAATTATGACTGAGAAAATTTAGAACAGAAATTCTTTTCTGATTTGAATGGATGCTCAAACAAAAATTTAATTTCTTTCTGTGTCTGTAGTAAATATGCTTGTTTATATATTTAGGGAATAGTGAATATTGGTGAATCCTCCTAAAGTCAGGTTACATTATCCTACATCTTTATTGCAGTTTTGCCTATAACTCATTCTGTCCCACTTTGACTTGAATAATCCCATATATTTTCAACCTCATATCAGATGTTCTTATTCCAAGAAGATATTTCTCTTTAATTAGAACTGAGTTATGTGCATGTTATTTGTTTCCATGGTAACACGAATACACATGTTCTGTGAACTTATCACAGTACCTGCCCTCAAGAAGCTAGTCTACCAGGAACACAATGTATTATATTTAAAA
>SJYC01147416.1:0-24630 GCA_006408675.1 Madoqua kirkii
GGGCAGGGGGGGGTGGGGGGAGCGGTGATGAATGTCCCATAAAAACAACTTAGAAAATTTTGTTTTCTGTCTTGATTAACTTGTGGACAGTAGATCTACATGATAATGACTGAACAAATGAATGAACCAGTCTAGATAAGGGCTTCCAGGTGGTGCAGTGGTAAAGAATCCGCCTGCCAATGCAGGAGACACAGGTTCAATCCCTGAGTCAGGAAGATTCCCTGGAGTAGGAAATGGCAACCCACTCTTGTGTTCTTGCCTGGGAAATCCCATGGACAGAGTCTGGAAGGCTACAGTCCATGGGGTTGCAAAAAGTGGGACATGACTGAACACACATGCACAGTCTAGGTAAGTGGAATATAAGGATAGATAAATAAATAGGCAGATGGACTGATAGATCTGGAATTTCAGCTTCTGCTCTGACATGTAACAAATGTGGAAGATATTATTCCCATCTCCGCAAGTAAAAAACTGAGCAAACTGAAAATCAATGACTTTTCTTGCCTCCATCAAAGAACTGAGGTCACATAACAAACCACCACCATAAAATGAGAGAGATGAGCTAATATAGAGAATGCATAGCAACATACCTGTAACAGAGGCCATGCCATTGAATCCAGTAACCTGTCAGATTACATAACCAGTATTGCTGGAGGTCGAATGCAGACAAACTTGAAAACTGAACACTCTAGGGAAACAATTTAAGGAAAGCCTCCACACGTTCATGAATTTTACCTCCAGAAACTCTACCAAGTTCTCATGTGAATATTGGAAAAAAGTCCCCTCAGATGTGGCCAGAGTGATGATGAAGATAAAAGTAAGCTTATGCTCAAGGGAAAAACAACCTTTTAGAAACATTCCCAGAGCTTTTGCTAAAACAAAGGCTTATCCAACAAAGGGGAAACAGAACCCCTCAGCAGAAGCTTATCTGTGTTGAGAAAGTGAGGAAGTAAAATTACCCAACTCCAGCCTCCTGTAGGCTTTAGGTCTCACTTGTGTGTGTTTACGCTCAGTCATGTCCCACTTTGGACCCACGGACTATAGCCCAGGCTCCTCTGTCCATGGAATTTTCTAGGCGAGAATACTGGAGTGTGTTGCCATTTGCTACTTCAGGGGATCTTCCCAACCCAGGGAACAAACCCACATCTCGTGTCTCCTGCCTTGGCAGATAGATTCTTTACTGCTTGAGCTACCTGGCAAAGCCTCATATTGCCTTTCTGTCTCACTTGAGACGGAAAAAATAACAATAACAAAAAACTGAGAAGCATTTTTTAAGGTTACATCACATCAACACAGGACAACTAAAAGACTGGGACCTAACTGTCGGACTAGGACCATTTTCTTTCCCCCAAAACTTAGCACCATATGGACAGGGCCCCTGAATAATACACTGCAAGGAGAGCTGCAAGGCTAGGGCTCTTAAGAAGGTGTCTCTACAGAGTGAGAACCTGGGAACACTCTTTTGTAAGTTATATATACTACCTGTGAAGTGACATGGTAATATATGAAAGTAGATTTAAATTGTTAGTAGATGTATGTTACAAACACTAGGACAGCCACTTACATTGTTTAAAGTAAAAGTCATGTTCTATTAGAGAATAAATCAAATTATATAAACTTCTTATTTAAAACCATAGATTTCAAAAAACGGGAGGAGGGAGATTTTTTTAAAAAGACACAAAGAACAAACACAAACAAATAGAGAATATTTAAAACATAATAGATAGTAATTTATCTAAAGTGCTAGAAATAATTACTTTAAATCTGAGTAGTCTAAATACACCAATTAAAAGGCAGAGACTGTCAAAGTAGATAGAACAATACCTGCCTATATACTGTCTACAAAATAGCCCACTTTAAAAATAAAGACAGAGACAGGTTAAAAGGGAAAAGATATACTCTTATTCATTGCTGGTTAGAATGCAAAAATTATACATCCACCCTACAGAGGAGCCTGGTGGGCAGCAGTCCATGGGGTTGGTAAGAGTTGGGCACGACTGAGCGACTTCACTTTCATGCATTGGAGAAGGAAATGGCAACCCACTCCAGTGTCCTTGCCTGGAGAATCTCAGGGACGGGGAAGCCTGGTGGGCTGCCGTCTATGAGGTCGCACAGAGTTGGACACGACTGAAGCAGCTTTCCTGGTGGCTTGGAGGTTAAAGCGTCTGCCTGCAATGCGGGAGAACTGGGTTCGATCCCTGGGTCGGGAAGTTCCCTTGGAGAAGGAAATGGCAACCCTTGCCTGGAGAATCACAAGGATGGAGGAGCCTGATGGGCTCCAGTTCATGGGGCCGCAAAAAGTCGGACATGACTGAACGACTTCACTCACTTTGAAGCGACTTAGCAACAGCAGCAGTAGAGACACTTTGGCAGTTTCTTACAAAACTAAACATACTCTTACCATATAATCCAACCTAGAAACTGTGTTCCTCGGTATTTATCCAGAGGAGTTGAAAACTTACATCCCTTAAAAAGAAAACAACCCTGCATATGAATGTTTCTAGTAGTTTATTTATAATTACTCAAGCCTGGAAGCAATGAAGATGCCCTTGAAAAGGTGAATAAATAAATAAACTATGATGTGTTCATACAATGGCATATTATTCAGCTCTTGAATGAAATACGCTGTCAAGCTGTGAAAAGGTGTGGAGAAACCTTGAATGCATATCGCTCAGTGAAAAGAAAGAGCCAGTCTGAAAGGTTACTTTTAGTATTATTACAACCATGTGACTTTCTGAAAAAGGCAAAATATAGAGAATGTAAAAAGATCAGGGGTTGCTAGGGATTCAGAAGAGGGCAAGGGGTATGTAAGTGGAGCACAGAGTATTTGTAGGGTAGTGAAACTATTCTGTATGGAATATGGATGGTCTGGGAACCTGCATTTACTCCTTTTTTATAATCTTGCTTCTTTATTTTCGGCTGTGCTGTCTTCGCCGCTCTGTGGGCGTTTGTCTCACTGTGGTGCGTGAGGACTGCTCTCTAGTTGTAGTGTGTGCATTTCTTGCAGCGGCCTCTCTTGTGGTGGAGCATGGGCTCTATGGCATCCAGGCTTCAGCAGGTGTACATCGTGGGCTCAGTAGCTGGACTCCCACGCTCTACAGCACAGGCTCAGTAGTTGTGGCACATGGACTTATTTTCTCTAAGTCAAATGGGATCTTCCCAGATTAGTGATCAAACCAGTATCTCCTGCATTGCTAGGCAGATTCACAACCATTGAGCTACCAGAGAAGCTCTCCTTTAAAAAAAAAAGGTGTCTATGTATCATTATGGCATCTGGTCCCATCACTTTCACGGCAAATAGATGGGGAAACAATGGAACCACTGACAGTTTATTTTCTTGGGTTCCAAAATCACTGCAGATGGACTGTAGCCATGCAATTAAAAAGGCACGTTCTCCTTGGAAGAAAAACTGTGACCAACATAGACAGCACATTGAAAAGCAGAGACATAACTTTGTCGACACAGGTCTGTTTATTTATTTATTTTTAATTTTAATTTTTACTTTATTTTGCTTTACAATACTGTATTGGTTTTGCCATTGCCATACATTGACATGAATCAGCCACTGGTGTACATGAGTTCCCACTTCTGAACCCCCTTCCCACCTCCCACCCCATATCATCTCTCTGGATCATCCTTGTGCACTAGTCCCAAGCATCCTGTATCCTATATCAAACATAGACTGGTGATTCATTTCTTACATGGTAGTATACATGTTTTAATGTCATTCTCCCAAATCATCCTACCCTCTCCTTCTCCCAGAGTCCAAAACTCTGTTCTATACATCTGTGCATCTTGCTGTCTCGCATACAGGGTTATCATTATTATCTTTCTAAATTCCATATATATGTGTTAGTATAGACTGTATTGGTGTTTTTCTTTCTGGCAAAGGTCTGTTTAGTCAAAGCTATGGTTTTTCCAGTTCAGTTCAGTCACTCAGTCGTGTCCCACTCTTTGTGACCCCATGAATCACAGCACACCAGGCCTGCCTGTCCATCACCAACTCCAAGAGTTCACTCAAACTCATGTCCATCAAGTCGGTTATGCCATCCAGCCATCTAATCCTCTGTCTTCCCTTTCTCCTCCTGCCCCCAATCCCTCCGAGCATCAGAGTCTTTTTCAATGAGTTAGCTCTTCTCGTGAGGTGGCCAACGTATTGGAGTTTCAGCTTCAGCATCAGTCCTTCCAATGAACACCCAGCACTGATCTCCTGGGTTTAGGATGGACTTGTTGGATCTCCTTGCAGTCCAAGGGACTCTCAAAAGTCTTCTCCAACACCACAGTTCAAAAGCATCAACTCTTTGGTGCTCAGATTTTTTCACAGACCAACTGTCACATCCATATATGACCACTGGAAAAACCATAGCCTTGACTAGACAGACCTTTTTGGCAAACTAATGTCTCTGCTTTTGAATATGCTGTCTAGGTTGGTCATAACTTTCCTTCTAAGGAGTAAGCATCTTTTAATATCATGGCTGCAATCACCATCTGCAGAGATTTTGGAGCCTCCCCAAAATAAAGTCTAACACTGTTTCCACTGTTTCCCCATCTATTTGCCATGAAGTGATGGGACCAAATGCCATGATCTTCGTTTTCTGAATGTTGAGCTTTAAGTCAACTTTTTCACTCTCCTCCTTCACTTTCATCAAGAGGCTTTTTAGTTCCTCTTCACCTTCTGCCATAAGGGTGGTGTCATCTGCATATCTGAGGTTATTGATATTACTGGTTTTTCCAGTAGTCATGTATGGATGTGAGAGTTGGACCATAAAGAAACCTGAGCACTGAATAATTGATGCTTTTGAACTGTGGTGTTGGAGAAGACTCTTGAGAGTCCCTTGGACTGCAAGGAGATCCAACCAGTCCATCATAAAGGAAATCAATCCTGAATATTCACTGGAAGAACTGATGCTTAAGCTGAAACTCCATTACTTTGGCCACCTGATGTGAAGAACTGACTCCTTGGAAAATATGCTGATGCTGGGAAAGATTGAAGGCATGAGGAGAAGGGACCAATTCAGCATGAGATGGTTGAATGGCATCACCAACTCAATTGATGAGTTTGACCAGGAGTTGGTGATGGACAGGGAAGCTTGACATGCTACAGTCTGTGGGGTTGCAAAGAGTCAGACATGACTGAGTGACTGAACTGACACGTCATTATGCATTTGTTTAAACTCCTAGTAATGTAAAACAGAAAAGAAATCTTCATAAGAATGGTTCTTAAGATGGTTCTTATTAAGAATGGTTCTTAATAAGAAATCTTAATAAGAATTGGTTCTCTGGCTATAGTAAGTGTGCTATACAGACAGAGGAATCTGGCAGGCTATAGTTCATGAGGTTGCAAAGAGTCAGAAACAACTAAGCAACTAGTATATACACACTAATGCAAGACATTAATATGACGGAAAACTGTAACCTGGAGAGTGGGTATGGAGCAGGTAATATAGAACTCTCTTTATTATCCATTCAGTTATTCTGTAAATCTAACTTTGTGCTAAAAAAATTGTCTATTAATTATTAAAATGATATATTCAAAATATTGACTTTCAAATTACATAGGAGTTACAAAAAATAAAAGGTTTTTAGTTGCAAATTTGGTTTTCTACCCCTCTTAATCCTCCCTCAAACAAATGGATTCTCTACAGAATAGCTAAATCAGCGATTAAAATGAGGTAAATCTTTTTACCCTACATTTAAAGGTGATGGAGTTGCATTGGGAGAAGAAATATATCAATGCTTTAAAATTATACTAATGTGTTTTTCTTAAAGATACTGAAAGGAAGTATTTGTCTTCCATAAAATTTTAATATCACTGAACAAAATATATATATATATATATATATATATACTTTAATCACATTAGTTTGTTAATTTCATAAGCAATTTGAAAATATCTTTTCTAAATTCAAACAATATTAGGCATATTATGAAGGAGAAAGGAGACACTCTATGCTTTTTAAAATGAATTAAAAGAGATTAGTGGAAACTATGGCTTGGGCAAGGTAATTGGCCAAGAAAAGTTGTATCCCATACTTTTCTGGGTGATTTTTGTCATTAGTTTATGCCTTTAGGGATATATTATGGGATACGTTTGAAAATAATTGACAATAGCCAAATATTAAAGCATAAATGCTCCTGTGTCTTAGCAAGTGTGCATGTGTGTGCATATATACATACATGTCATATGCTCAGAAAGGATGTATAGTTAAATGTCTACAAGACAGGAATTGAAGTCAACAGGTGCTCTAAATGTCCAACAAAGAAGAATAGATTCTAGTGTATAAATAATCACTAAAACATCAGAAATATTTCGATCTGAAATTTACATGACACATGATTCACTTTGGATACCCAACCCTGAGAATCTAATAAGTTGTGGCTTTGTGGGTGAATAAGGGAGAAGGACCTCGTGCGGAGGTAAAACATCCCATCAGAAGTCTATTGTAGTCACAGGGATATAGTGTATAGTATGGCAACTACAGTTACTAATACCACGTTGCATATTTGAAAGATGTTAAGAGAGTAAACCTTAACAGTTCTCATCTCAAGATTAAAAGATTGATGCATGATGACTCATGTTAACAACTTACTGCAGTGATCATTTTGCAATATATATGAATATCTAATCATTTTGTAGTACACCTGAAGCTAATATATTTTCAATTTTACCTCAATTTTTAAAATTAAATTTTAAGAGTATATTAAAAAAGGAGTCTACTGTAATCAGTTGAAATTAAATCAGAATGATTAGAATAGATAATAGAGATAAAGAAAATAAGGAATGTATCTCTAAGACATCTGAAGTGAAACCAAATGGATTTAGCTACTGAGACTGCCCTTGTTTTTATGTCCAAAAGTGACTTTGTATCTTTCACTTGGGTAAATTTAGTGATATTATATTCAGCTGGTGGTGGTTTAGTCATTAAGTCGTGTCTGACTCTTGTGACCTCATAGACTGTAGCCCGCCAATCTCCTCTGTCCATAGGATTCTCCAGGCAAGAATACTGGAGTGGGTGGCCGTTTCCTTCTCCTGGGTATCTTCCCAACCCAGGAATCAACCCAGGTCTCCTGACTTACAGGCAGATTCCTTACTGACTGAGCTACAAGGGAAGCCCCGATGTTCAGCTAACTAAATGAATTTTCCAGATGACTTTGTATTTGGAATGGAATTGGCCAATGATGCATATGTTTCAGCCAGATACCTTTGAAAAGCATTATTCCTTCTTTACCTGTGGACCTTTAGTTTAAATTCTAGTAGCCAGTAGAATTCACATGTTTAATTTTTGAATATCTATCTGATAGGATAATTTATAATTGAGGAACTTAAGATTTAATAGAGGAAATAGAGTTAGAAAGCCAAGTTCTATGAGAAGCTATTAAAGCAGTTTTAAATAGGGATTTCTGATTACTTAGTATTTTATTGGAGAAGGAAATGACAACCCATTCCAGTGTTCTTGCCTAGAGAATCCCAGGGATGGAGGAGCCTGGTGGGCTGCCATCTATAGGGCTGCACAGAGTCGAACACAACTGAAGTGATTTAGTAGCAGCAGCAACAGCAGCAGTATTTTATTGCCTTTTTTTTTTTTTTAGTAAAGACACATTTATGCATCTTAATGCATAGGACCTATTACCCTTAACCTAAGTTATATTTGGGCTTTCTTGTGGCTTAGCTGGTAAAGAATCTGCCTGCAATGCAGGAGACCTAGGTTTGACCTCTGGGTTAGGAAGAGCCCCTGGAGAAGAGAATAGCTACCCACTCCAGTATTCTGACCTGAAGAATTCCATGGACTGTATAATCCATGGGGTTGCAAAGAGTCAGCTATGACTGAGTGACTTTCACTTTAACTTATATGTATTACACCAATGTAATATAAGCTCTTGAGGCTTGACAAAAGATGCAGTTTATGTTATTATATATCTTGCATATCACCCAGAGATTTATTTCAGCATTTCCCTATGTCCTTACTATTTTATATAGTTTTGTGAAAGGATCATGAGTAGGCATGCTACTTTGTTTTATTTTTTCTTTCTTTTTGATAGTGTAGAAAGGAAAAAGATACTCTGCAAAGTGATAGCTTTACACCAACAATTCCAGATCTCTTGTGGCAGAAGCAATCATTTCATGGTTTCCTTGCTTTCTCAAGCCATCTTGGACCTAGGTGAGAGATGAAACAAGAGGTAGGGTCCAGAGCACAGGTTAGACATTTGGCCAGACAAAAGAAAATGAATCGCAAATGCCTTGATTTTGTGGATGATAGATCAAAAGAATTTGGCAAGTAATGGAATGTATTAATACATCATACCAGATACAATAATAGGAAAGCAAAAAAGAAAAGAATCAATGCTTGCACCAAAATTTCAAACTTGGATAATTAGTCTTAGGAAATCAGGAGAGAGAACAGGATTTGTGGGAAAATAAACTCTTTTGGATATTTGAAGTTCTGGTGGCTCATCCAGTTAGAAATATCTAGAAGAGACTTGAAGCTAATAGAAATATTTAGTGAAGGATTGGAGATATGGATAAAAAGTCAGCTCCATAATGGTAGAATAAATTATATTACTGGATAACCTCTTTAATAAAGCCTAGAGACAAGGGGTGACTTGTTTTACATATTGTAATTATATGTCATGAAAGATGCTAAAACAATTAGAAGGAGCTTTGAAATACTTCCATAGCAAGATAAATAATTCCTTAAGAACTATTCAGCAGTGGTATAGACTATCAATACCAGATTACATCCTGTTGAAAGTCAATTGTTTAAACATACTGAAAAATTTCAAATGCATTGAATGCATTGGATGATACAAAATGTCATTGACTAGAATTATATTTTATTTATTGAATTGATTCCATCAAGATACAATAAATTCTGAATGTTGTTGATATGATTTGTAAACTTACAAGGCTATTCAACCATTTTGATCAAAGAGACTAATGGAAGGAAAAGATTTACAATTTCATGGTTCAGTGACACAACAAGTGCTATTTATGTAATTAGTCATTAATGTAACACTGTGCTGAAATCAACAGAGATTCTTTAGGTGCATTAGGTTTTTCAGTGCCACCTAAAATGTTTTCATATTTAAATATGTCACCGATCTTTAAATTAAGAATTCATGGATGCTTTTCTTTTAGATAGACTTGGACTTATAAAATATTACCCTTGGAATACTCTTCTAAAAAGACATATAACTAAATCATGTAGCAATACTGAATAAAAATAAACCATTAAAAAGGAATTTGAGAAACATTTCACTTAGCCCTGAATACTAAATAAAAGTGAGTTAGTTTGATGTTTGCATTGGACTTATATAAATATTGAAAAGAAGAATATATGCCCTCCTTAGACATATATGCTAAGGTTAGGTGCTAAGTAAAGCAGATTGTTGTGGAAAACGCCAACTTGGTGACTCCTACAAGACTGAAAATCCTCATATATTGAAGTTAATAATGAATGGTGGAAAATTCACAAATGAACAAAGAAAGAAGCAGAATACATAACAGTTAATTTTCCTTTTAATCTTGAGAGTATTTTACTACGTCTTCTTTAGGAGATATACATTGAATACACTCCATGTGTCCCGCAGTTCCTAGAAATACAGTGATGAAAGATTGATATGATCTCTTCAAGCTTGGCAAACATACAATTCCCTTCATATTAAGAATAGCATTGACATGTAGATTAAGCTCCTTAAGTATTGTCCTGACTAATAACAGAGCTGATCTACTTGACTCTGTGCTTTGGGGAATAGTAAGGACTGAAGGGCTTGTGAAAGTCCATGATTTACATTTTTGCTGAGGTCCTACAAAGATGACGAGATGTTCATTGCACACATAAGCAGTTATAAATTTGCTCTTCTCATAGTGAGTTTGATTCAGTTCCATTTTAAGCCCTAAAACCTGCAGGGGCTCAGGACTTTTTGCCTAACTAAAGATGGTCCAATCTGTCATCAGAATCAGAAATGCAGAATTGAAATCATCTCTACCATGTGGACACATAGAGGTCTACAAATTTGTGTATATCCGCGCGATTCATGGGGTCGCAGAGTCAGACACTACTGAGCGACTGAACTGAACTGAACTGATGGAACAACATTGGAGAAGGCAATGGCAACCCACTCCGGTACTCTTGCCTCTGGTACTCTTGCCTGGAAAATCCCATGAGTGGAGGAGCTGGGTAGGCAGCAGTCCATGGGGTCGCTAAGAGTTGGACATGACTGAGTGACTTCAATTTCACTTTTCACTTTCATGCACTGGAGAAGGAAATGGCAACCCACTCCAGTGTTCTTGCCTGGAGAATCCCAAGGATGGGGGAGCCTGGTGGGCTGCTGTCTATGGGGTCACAGAGTTGGACACTACTGAAGTAATTTAGCAGCAGCAGCAGCAGCAGCAGCAGCAGCAGCAGCAGCAGCAGCATGGAACAACATGTAATTCCATCATTTATAAAAAAAAAATAACCAAGTGATTATTCTTAAAGTCTATTTTCTCTTCTCTCCATTCCTTATTTAAGCCATTCTCCTCTTACAATCAGAGATATCATAGACTGGTCAAAGAGACATTGGGACAGAACCTGCTGATTCTACAGGTAAAATACAAAGAGTCTTTTAGAAAGGGGCTTCCCGGATGGTGCAGTGGTCACTGAATCTGCCTATCAATGCAGGAGACACAGGTTCAATTCCTGGGTGGGGAAGATCCCCCAGAGAAGGAAATGGCAACCCACTCCAGTGTTCTTGCCTGTGAAATCCCATGGACAGACTAGCCTGCACGGCTACAGTCCATGGGATCACAAAAAAGTCAGACACAACTTACCAATTAAAATAACAACTTAAAAGTATAGAAATAATTCAGGGAGATCTATGAGGAGTTGATATTTCTGACATTGTATGAATGTGCTATATGTTGTAGAACAGATTCTCATAAGATAATATATTGCATATTCTATTTCCTTGGGGAGACATATTAATTGCCCAAGAGTTGAAATACAGTTGTTGCAAAGGATGGAGCATTTATTGACTGGTCAAATAAACAATTGCAGAGAGACTAATTACTGAACCCCATGTTTATGAGTAATATGGCAGGAATTTGCCCAAAAGCTTTAGATTATCTAGCATTAGTTTTTATTTTGTGTTTAAATATTTAAATGGAATTTTTTAGTGTGTTGGTTCTTTGAATATTATTAAATATCTGTAAAACCACAATTGTTGGCTTAAACATTTAAAAATTTTCATCTTCTGCCATTTTTAATAGAAAAAAATTAAAAACCTCTCTCCATATTGACTGCACTACAGTTTTTCAAGAGAAAAAATAATGACTAAAAATATTTCTTTACAGTTTTAGTTTTCTGAATTTTCTTAGATATGTAGCTGAAATCATAAGTCCATGTGAATATTTGGCAATGATTGGGCTGACTGTTTAATATGATGACCCCAAGAGCATAATTTGATTCCAAAGAATAATTGTTTAGTAAAACTGTCTACTTTTCTTAATTATGAGGTCAGCCAATTCTTCCTGGTACTCATACATTTGCCCGGCATGAATAAATATAAAAATTAGTGATTTTTCTTTATAATTAATTTCCTTAAATGTTTTGATATGTTATCCCTAAAAAGTAGGAAGCTGACAAGTAATTGCCAAAAAAAAGCAGACAGATAAATGCAGATTTAAGAATCAAAACAGAATTTCACTAGATTAATGTGGCTGATATGCCTAATGCCTCCCCCATAGTTTATACCATGAATTAGGTATTTAGAGAACATCAGAAAAGCTTAACGACTATTTTCAAAACCTTGGATCTAAACAAAGATATTTCAATATTTATGGCTATTCATAAATATTAAGTAGAGTAACTGAAAATTCTCCATTAAATAGTAGCTTTTGAACTGTATGCATGAAATCTTAATTTCCAAGTGCCATTCCCAACTCTTGCAAATGCTGCAATTTTTCTTGCTAACCTATCACATGAAACTATAATTCAGATTAAGGCCCCAGTTGATGGGAGTTTTTTTTTTCTTTAGTTTCTTAGAAAACTGAAAGAATTATGTGGATGGAAAACTTGTGTATCAATTTGTCTGATATCTAAAGATGCTTGCGATGAATCTGTCACCACTGAAAGAACACAGCTACTAGAGATGGTGACAGACAAAGTTACCTTAAGCCATCCATACATTCCAGCTTCCCTGGTGGCTCAGGAGTAAAGAATCCTCTTGCCAATGCAAGAGACCTGGGATTGATCTCTGGGTCGGGAAAATTCTCTGGAGAAGAAAATGGCAACCCACCCCAGTATTTTTGCCTAGGAAATCCCATAGACAAAGGAGCCTGGAGAGCTGCAGTCCATAGGGTTACGAAAGAGTCAAACATGACTGAGTAACTAAACAACAACTCATGCATTCAGCTCATCCCATACATCTCGAACACCCACATTCCCTTTATTTAATGAGAAAAAGATTACCAAGATGCTTTATAATTAGTATTTTTTCAAAGTTGCTGACTTGCCATGTTTAAGTCATATTTCTAACCCTGACCCAAACATCATAGAGAGCACAAAGGGCATTGTAATTGGTTCAGTGTAGGAAAATGTGCCACTCCCTGAGCTCAGGGGATCAAGATTTATGACCAGAAAGGATGTGGATTTGCCAGTCAGCCAAGGACATAATGATATAATTTAATCAGTCTATTAGTTTTCTTACTGATTTCTAATATTACTCATTTTATTATGTTTGCTACACTAAACTCAAAATAAATTTCCGAGTAATTCCAAATAGCTGGTACATTAGCATAATAGTAGATAACAAAGACCATTTTTTTAGGCTTAAATATTCCTAAAAACAGAGAACAATCAGAAGAAATAGAGTTTAAGAGGATTGTAATACTTAAGTATGGGCTTCCCAGGTGGCACAGTGCTAAGGAATCCACCTGACAAGGCAGGAGACACAAGAGATATGGATTGGATCCAGGGGTGGGGAAGATCCCCTGGAGAAGAGCATGGCAACCCACTTCAGTATGCTGCCAGGAAAATCCCTTGGACAGAGGAGCCTGGCGGGCTACAGTCCATAGGGTTGCAAAGAGTAAACATGACTTAGCGCACACACACACACACACACACACACACAATACTTAAACATAGCATCAAATTCTGTATTTATCATGTGACTCACATAAAATCTTTAGGTTGTCTTTTAATCCTTAGAATTTTAGGCCAGAATTTGCTATTATGCCCTGCCAAAATCAATTCGTTTAATCATTATAATTTTTGGAAATAAAGGCAAACAAACAACAGCAACAAAAAAGCTTGCCTATAAAATGAATATAATCAAAATTCAATTCTGCCTGAAATACTGATCCCTTTTAGTGTTGTTGAGTGAGAGGGGTAGGAAAAATGTTAAACAGGCTACAGTAGTAGCATATCCTGCACTGAGTTAGCTTTGCCAACCAGATTGCTAAAACTGAAGGAAGAGAAAAGTAGACTGCCTAAGCAACCCAGGAGATTTTCAAACAAGAGGACTGTGAAGGATGTTTGCTGGTACAGATTGCTACATGGGATAAACCTGGTTTCTATTTACATATTAATTGTAATTCAACTACAGCATAATTAGGGAGTTTCAATACAAGGTTGTATAAAAACACCAATTGCATAAACAATAAGTATTGGGCTTTTGAGGATTGGTAAAAAGTTTATTTAAAATGCTGTCACAGTTCTTGTCTCTTGATTTTATTCATGCATAGTTTTCATTTTAATGATTGATTTATTATTTCTCATAAATTGAAATGAAGCTACTTTTGGCAGTAAGACTCTTTCATTCCATTATAATTTCACATTGAAAAATTTTCCTTTAGGGCTTTAGATACTGCAGTTAATTTTTTTTTTTCCAAACAAGGGAGTAGAATAAACAGAATCTCTGCTGCAGGAGGTGGGAAATTATTTGGTTTATGCATGGAAATTAGAAATAGTATCATTCTAAATTAATATGTTATATTCTTTAGAGGTTCAAAAAATGAAAATATTTAGAATTTCAAACACAAAAACAACTATAAGAAGAAATTAGATATAAACTATTACATAAATGGAATACAAAAATACTAAAGAAATATCAAGTTATTTATGGACCATTCCAAGCTGACATTTTTATTTAAAAGAGTTGTTGTGCATGGGGAAAGAGAGTTGATTTTAAATGAGAATTTTTGCAAATATTTCAATTATTAAAAAATATAACATTAAACACACAAAACATGATAGAAATCTCAGTGTAATACAAGATGAGCTCAGGAGCAAAGGAGATGGTAGGCGATTGTTTTTCAGGTGATTGTGCTGCTGCTAAATTGCTTCAGTCATGTCCGACTCTGTGTGACCTCATAGATGGCAGCCCACTAGGCTCAGCCGTCCCTGGGATTCTCCAGGCAAGAACACTGGAGTGGGTTGCCATTTCCTTCTCCAATGCATGAAAGTGAAAAGTGAAAGGGAAGTCGCTCAGTCATACAGGTGATTGGGAGATGTTCAAAAATAGGAAATCTGAAGCTATTAAATGGAGGAAATGGAAAATGAAGATATCTAACTCTTTTTGCTTTCAGTCATTTTTCTTTCCCATCTTATCCTCTTTGAAATATTCTTGGTTGACATTTCTCTGTAGTTATTTTTATCTCTTACCTTTCTCCTTGATTTTAACTCTTTTTCCAAAATCTATTAAGCAGTATAAAATACAGTGGAATATTCCTTCGATGTGTACAGTGAGTAGCTACAGAGACTATTGTTTGGAATTTGATGGGAGTGAGGGGGAAATGGCATGTAAATATGTGAAGTATTTATTATACAAAAATAGTACAGCTCAGGCTGCCTTGTTTGTCCTACTTTGTAAAATGACCATTATTTGCTCAGTAGAATTACCTCTACAATAGGCTGTCTTAAACAATTTGTGTCTTGTACCCCCATGAAGAGTGCCCTTAAGTCTAAGAAACTTTTCTTAGAATACTTTAAGGCGAGGTGAAGTCGCTCAGTCGTGTCCGATTCTTTGCGACGCCATGGACTGTAACCTATTAGGCTTCTCCGTCCATGGGATTTTCCAGGCAAGAATACTGGAGTGGGTAGCCATTTCCTTCTCCAGGGGATCTTCCCGGCCCAGGGATCGAACCCAGGTCTCCCTCATTGGAGGCAGATGCTTTAACCTCTGAGCCACCAGGGAAGCTCAAACACATAAAGTAAAATGGATAGGATTACAAAGGAAAACAATATGTCTAATATACTAATGAGTATATTTTAAAATGTAAATTTGTAATCTAATTATCTGTGGGTTTCTTCTTTAATTGAAATATTAAGTGATCAGGTCTAGCTGTGTTATAATAACAATTATAAGTTTAAAATAGTGATGATATAGGGGAACAAGATTTACCACCCCCAAATGTGTCTTTGGCATGCATATTATTTCAAGTTGAAAACAATCAAGGCCACAAAGACTCAGGAAGAAATTTTGACTTTCTCCCTAACTGCCTAAAGACTGTAACTCAAGGACCTTCTCCAGAAAGGGAGCTATCACCCTGAAGAGCTATCGTATGAACTAGCAAGCAGACAGGGAGGAACCCTACAAAATTCTTCCTTCAGTCCTCATTGTCTCTGCTGGGTATCCAGCAAACATTTCTTTTTTAATCAAAAATTTGTTATGTTATCTTCCTATGAATTGCCTTCCTCCCATTTGAATGCCCAAACCACTACTCGGAGATTTCTTGTTTTTAACCAAAGATAGTATTTAAGGTCAAAATTTTTAGCCATTTTGATGATTTATTTAGTTATCCTGTGTCTCTCCCATGTGAATGTTATAAACTTTTGTGCTTTTTTCCCTACTAATCTGCTTTATGCCAATTGAATTTTTAGACTAGCCAGAAGAACTTAGAAGGGTAGAGAAAAATTTCTTCTACCCCAGCAATGACATTAGTGATATATATGTACCTACACAACTGGAATGTAATAGAAAAAACTACAGATACGGTATCTGCGGTTCTTATTAGTGACAAAGTCACATGTACTGCTTTATTATACTGTGGCTTGATTATATTTTCTGTCCAAAAATACAAATTTTCAGTTAAAGGCTAAAGAAACTAAATATGTAATTATTTTTTTCCATCTAAAGTCAGAGATAACCTCAATTATAGTCTAGATCCCATATTAGTAACAATAGCTATAGATTCAGAAGCCATATTGCTTCATCTTTCAAGTGATATCATTAATTTATATGAGCCAGAGGCTTACATATTGATGGGCAGCAGATCACCTGGAATTTTTATTTTTTCAAAATACAGCTTCTAGTGGCCTCTCTCCCAGACAGAGTTATACCAATAGTGTTTTAGGCAATTATGATTCTCACCTGTGGTAGAGTATCTTTTGAAGAAAAGTAGTTTCTCAGAAGCCTAGATGGAATTACAATAAAAAATTTTTCTCAATGTAGTTTTTTTTTTAATTTTATTGACTTACATTGTTGTGTTAATTTCTGCTATGCAGCAAATGATTCAATTATATATATACATGTCCTTTTTCATATTGTTTTCCATTTTGGTTTATCACATGATACTGAGTACAAGTGCTCTACAGCAGGACCTTGCTGTTTATCCATCCTATATATAATAGTTTGCATCTACAAATCCCAAATTCTCAATCCCTCCCTCCCCAACACCCTCTCCCACCTGGCAACCACAACTGTTTTCTATGACTCTGAGCCTGTTTCTATTTCCTAGATATTTTTATTTGTTTTGTATTGTAGATTCCACATATAAGTGGTATCATATGGTATTTGCCTTTCTCTAACTTACTTAGCATGATAATCTCTGGTCTATCCATGTAGCTGCAAATGGCATTCTTTCATTCTTTTTAATGGCTGATAATATTCCATGGTATATTTGTACATCATCTTTATCCATTCATCTGTCAATGGACATTTAGGTTGTTTCCAGTCTTAGTTATTCTAAATAGTGCTGCAATGAACATAGGGGTGCGTGTATCTTTTCAAATTATAGTTTTGTCTGGATATGTTCCCAGGAGTGGGATTGCTGTGTCATATAGTTACTGTATTTTCAGGTTGTTGAGTAAACTTCATACTGTTCTACATAGGCTGCACCAATTTATGTTTTTGCCAACAGTGTAGGAGGGTTTTCATTTTTCCTCACCCTTTCCAGCATTTGTATTTGTAGGCTTTTTGATGATGATGACTTTAAATAATGTGAGTTGGTACCTTATTGTAGTTTTAATGTGCATTTCTCTAGTAATTAGCCATGATGAGCATCTTTTCATGTGGCTATTGGCCATCTGTATGTCTTTGGAGAAATGTCTATTTAGTTCTTCTGCCCATTTTTCAATTGGGTTGCTTGTTTTCATTGTTGTTGCTGTTATTGAGTTCTATGAGCTGTTTGTGTATTTTGGAAATTAAGCCCTTATCTGGACATCATTTGCAAATATTTTCTCCTGGTCCATAGGTTATCTTTTCATTTTGTTTATGATCTCCTTTGCTGTGCAAAAGCTTATAGACTTAATTAGGTCTCATTTATTTGTTTGATTCTGTTTCTATTGCCTTTGGAGGCTGACCTAAGAAGACATTCTCAATCTATTTTATAGCACTCTCAACAACAACAGAAATATTTAAACAAACAAGTACATAGTTGGAATATTTCTTTTCACAATAATTTTTGGCAAATTGCCAGATAATCCATGTATTAACATGTGTATGTGATTCCTAAAAGCAGTATAAAAAAATAGAAAGCATACAAACTTAGGATGTGATCCACAGGCGATATAGTTGACTCATCTCTCTAAACTCATTCTCTATCTGATGGATACAGGACTTAATTATTCAAAACTTCATTTTGGAGAGGACAAAGGAGATGGCATACATGCAGAACCTATTTTACCATCAGAGTAAGCACACAATTAATGGTTGTGGTGGTTATTGTTTACTTTCAATTCCTGGATTGAATTATCTTTTTTCATGTAGATGAGAATGCCTTTGTTAATGTAACAAACATCAGTCACTTCTGTGTATTTAGTCTTTTTCATAATTCTTTTACAGGTTATTTGTACTTTCAATATCAAGAGATGTTTACATTACAGATGTCCACTCTGATAAAGATGAAAATCCCAAATTTCCTTCTCCTACCCACAGTTAAGATTTGCGTTAGTCATATGTACAGGATTAGAAAAGGCTCTAATAAGTGAAAAATATGATAATGATTTTTATCAAACAAGATAATGACTTTTATCTAGGAAATTAGGGAGATGGTATTGAAAATGTTCAAAAGGTAAGAGGACTCCATATATCCTTCAGAGACCAATTCCACAGGACTTGAAATATGGATACAGAAAAAATAAGGTCTCTTATTTATCCTCAGCTATGTACGTATGCATGGTGGAGGGGGAGAGAGGAAATGCATGGTGGTTTTTCTTTCAATGTTAAATCCAACTGGCAAAATATGGATAAAATGAAATCATAAATTCATTATGAAAGCAATTCTGAGATTCTCTACCTTCTAATTAAGTGAAATAATAGAGATTCCAAGCACAAGTGCCGTTCTAAAAAGAGGCTGAATATAATTAAAATGGAAGAAGGACATTCTCTCTTCTTTCTTCTCTAATTGGACCTAAAAGCAAATATAGCTTATTGGAGGATTCTGAAAACTAAATAAGAATAGGTGGGCAGGATAAGAGGATCAAAACTCAAATAATGACTCATCATCCCATGAATTAGCTATATTTTTCCTTCCATATTTCCTGACTTAGTCTCTCAGGCAGCCTGTTGTCTACAGATAGGTGCAGAGAGATGATGTTCCTTTCAAATAGAAAAAAAGAGGACTAGGAAAGGGAGTTTCTGTACAATGAAGCGCTCCTGGGTCTACCCAAGTCAAGCATGCATGGACCCATGCAGTGTGGTGGGCTGGTGATGACAGTGATTCTATAGGCTGTTCTCTTGCTTCTTGCTTCCTTTTTTTCATCTTATAAAACTTTACTGCATTTTTAAAATGAGTAACTTTAAAGTTTTGTTGTTGTTTAGTCACTAAGTCATGTCTGACTCTTTTGCAACCCCATGGACTGTAGCCCACCAGGCTCCTCTGTCCATGAGATTTCCCAGACAAGAATACTGAGATGGGTTGCCGTTTCCTTTTCCAAGAGATCTGCCCAACCCAGGGATCAAATCCACATCTCCTGCATTGACAGGAGGATTCTTTACCACTGAGCCACCTAGGAAGCCCGGCTTACAGTTTACAGAGGTGTATACAAGTATAGGCTTCAAACTCTCAGAGCTGACCTTAGTACCCACTCACTGAACTATTTTTATAAACCAGTTAAAATTTTATTATTTAATTAGGAGCTTTGGGGAAAGGAAGTCACATCAGGATTCAAAGGCAAATGCAGAGACTAAAAACTAACAGTTTTCCTTCAGTTTAAATCAAGCCAGACCCACTCTAGCTCTGGCCACAGTCTCCTCTCTACATCCTGGCCCCAGGTTTGTTTGGTTACAACCTGGTTTCATCTGAGGACCTAGCTTGAGCAAATTTATGTCTTCCTTAAGTCTGAGCATCCTTCACTTCTACCCTTGTAAGTGCCACATGGCCATGGACTTAGGAATTTGATCAAAAATGCAATTTACATCTAAGAGATCTGCAAGATGCAGACTATATCTGAGGAGGAGTTTTAGGGAAATCCAAAGGCAGCAAAGTAGATAAAACACTAGAGGACTTTGAAACCTCAAGCACATTTAGCTACAGCAAATACTAAACACAGACCAGCTACTAGCTACATTAACATAAATATTCCCACCAAAGCCTTACTATCCTTACTATCTAATGTAGTATATTAAGCTTTTAGCAAAAACCTATAAGTAATATTACTAGGTGAGAAAAAATACATTCTTAAGAGATAAAACAAGTATCAGAACTAGACTCTGATATGATACAGATTTTGTGGTTATCAGGCAGAAAATATAAAGTAACTATGATTAATATGTTAATAGAACTCATGGGGAAAAGACATATAAGAAATGTAATGGGTAATGTAAGGAGGAAGATGAAAACTCTAGGAAAGAGTCAAAAAGAAATGCTAGATATTAAACAAATTGCTAGATGGTTTGTACTCCTGCATTGACAGGAGGATTCTTTACCACTGAGCCACCTAGGAAGCCCGGCTTACAGTTTACAGAGGTGTATACAAGTATAGGCTTCAAACTCTCAGAGCTGACCTTAGTACCACTCACTGAACTATTTTTATAAACCAGTTAAAATTTTATTATTTAATTAGGAGCTTTGGGGAAAGGAAGTCACATCAGGATTCAAAGGCAAATGCAGAGACTAAAAACTAACAGTTTTCCTTCAGTTTAAATCAAGCCAGACCCACTCTAGCTCTGGCCACAGTCTCCTCTCTACATCCTGGCCCCAGGTTTGTTTGGTTACAACCTGGTTTCATCTGAGGACCTAGCTTGAGCAAATTTATGTCTTCCTTAAGTCTGAGCATCCTTCACTTCTACCCTTGTAAGTGCCACATGGCCATGGACTTAGGAATTTGATCAAAAATGCAATTTACATCTAAGAGATCTGCAAGATGCAGACTATATCTGAGGAGGAGTTTTAGGGAAATCCAAAGGCAGCAAAGTAGATAAAACACTAGAGGACTTTGAAACCTCAAGCACATTTAGCTACAGCAAATACTAAACACAGACCAGCTACTAGCTACATTAACATAAATATTCCCACCAAAGCCTTACTATCCTTACTATCTAATGTAGTATATTAAGCTTTTAGCAAAAACCTATAAGTAATATTACTAGGTGAGAAAAAATACATTCTTAAGAGATAAAACAAGTATCAGAACTAGACTCTGATATGATACAGATTTTGTGGTTATCAGGCAGAAAATATAAAGTAACTATGATTAATATGTTAATAGAACTCATGGGGAAAAGACATATAAGAAATGTAATGGGTAATGTAAGGAGGAAGATGAAAACTCTAGGAAAGAGTCAAAAAGAAATGCTAGATATTAAACAAATTGCTAGATGGTTTGTATGAATATGCAGTTTGTCTGGCTCATGGTTAGTATGTTTCAAACAAGATCCAATGGACTATTCCATTTAATCTCTGAAGGCAGATATCCAGTTTGCTCTCCCTAAGATTCCTATTCAGAAATTCAGAGCTAGCATTAACCTTCTGAGCCAGGAAGCTGACATTCATTGGGTATTTTCCACCTTTACTGAGAGAAAAAAAAAAAAAAAGTCTAGATGATGCCCAAGGAAAACTTAACTGAATACTCTAATTCCAAACTCTGACTTAGAAATACTTCTTCTGCTTCATTTGACATTAACAAAACTCAGTTGGATTTTTTATGTAGGGGATGTTCCTGATTCTATACAATATTAAAGGAAGATAAAGCTGGATTATAGCACTACTAAAAAAACCTTTCATTTACAATGATCCTTGGATTCTTGGAGCATAGAAATTTCTAATATTCTAACTATAAACAGGATAAAATGATATTCATATCTAGAAAATAGAAGGCAAATAAAATCTGATAAATGCCCATTGTCCTGACAGTTTTATCCTCTTCTTTCTTTTCATCATCACTGTTCTTTGAAAGCACCCTCAAAGTTAAAAAGCCAGTTGAAAATCATAGTTAAAATCAGCCTTCACAAAACTCTGAAGATTGGTAAGTTTGGGTATCATAATTTCCAGTTTTCAGTTGAGAAAACTGAAATCCTAAGGGCTAAAGTAACTTTCTCTGGGTCACATGATTCCAGTTGAAATTGCAAAGGCATTCAAATGAATCTTCATAAATTAGTGAATAAAGCCATCAGTGCATACATGTGTTGATTTAAATGTGTTTAGAAGTAAACTAGATATTTCAAACATACCTAAAATAACTATATGAGGTGAATAGCTTAAAAAAAATCTAGTAGAATTCAAATCTTTATATATTTGAAAATAATACTCTATTCTTCCAATAATAGCTTGTTTCCTTTAAACTATCATAATAGTTTCTGATAAGTGAGGAAAGAATAAAGTCCTTTGAAAGTCAAACAATGTATAAGCTAAAAAAATAAAAATAAAGTATCTTTCAGCCATAACCATCTAAAAAGCATCATGTGAGCAGTGTATTTTACACTGAGGCAATCTTCTCAGGAAATGCTACAATAAACCCAATTTTCTTGTAGAAGAATTTTCACTGTTTTAAATCTCATTTTCTTTTATTTTTCTAGATTTTTTGGTAATAATGCTCAGGAGATTGGTGACAAAAACAACATAATGAATTTTCAGGCTGCATAATTTATGATTTCATACTCATAGCGACAGTTTTAACCTCCACTCATATTTACATTTGCCCTCTATTTCCCAGATTCAAATGGTCTTTCTAAGGAGATTGGTTTCATGCAGAGACAGGATAGTAATCAGAAATTTCTATCTCACTCACAATAAATCAGAATGATTTCTGTCCACATTTCTGTCCACATTTGTGACTCTGAAACAAAATGCACCTCTGACTGGGGGCTCACGGCTATTAACTGCTTGAGTTTTGACTTCCAATAAAGATACCTTTTCAATTTGTTTAATGCTTCCAAAATAGGGCTGTGGTTTCCTGGCATATTTGAATAATTTACTTAGCAGCTGAAGTCCTTGCTAGCCCACAAAAACATGTGTAAGGACCATAATTAAATGTTTGCGATGCAAAAAAGGGAAGTAAGAAAATGGAGAACAGAGAACCACATATTTGATTCATATTAATATTTTAAAAAGTGAATGACAAACACAAACACCTTTAAAATTCAGGCTCTTCTGCAGAAATAAATCAGAATGTGAGGCTTCCCCCCATCACCTTAAATAGATTGGAGTCATGTGAGGGATTGCAGCAGAAATGTTATCCACAGTAGCAAAAAAGAATAAATTACTTGAAAATTTGCGTCAGAGGAAATTGACATTCAGAAGACCTAGGCAGTCCAGACAGTCCATTATCCATTTAACCACATAACTGACTCAGACACAACTGCCTGCCTGATCATGGCGGCCCAGATGCTTTTGCTAGAAATCTGTTTGCAACCAGGAGGCACATCTGGATGCAGCAATTGCTAGAATGAGGATGAGATCATTTACAAAGAACCCTAAAAAGACAGAAGTGTTTGGTCTTCCAAGGAGAACATTTGGACAAGTTACTAAAGCAGCACATGCTGCATATCCTGGGGTGGAATGAAGGACTGCTGCTGCTGCTGCTAAGTCACTTCGGTTGTGTCTGACTGTGCGACCCCATAGATGGCAGCCCACCAGGCTCCGCGGTCCCTGGGATTCTCCAGGCAAGAACACTGGAGTGGGTTGCCATTTCCTTCCCAATGAATGAAAGTGAAAAGTGAAAGTGAAGTCGCTCAGTTGTGTCCGACTCTTCGTGACTGCATGGTCTGTAGCCTACTAGGCTCCTCCATCCATGGGATTTTCCAGGCAAGAATACTGGAGTAGGTTGCCATTGTGTGCTCCGGAATGAAGGGATAAGTGTGTTAGTCACTCAGTCATGCCCAACTCTTTGCAATCCCATGGACTGCAGCCCACCAGGCTCCTCTGTCCATGAGATTTTTCAGGCAAGGATACTGGAGTGGGTTGCTATTTGCATTATTATACCTTAACTAAAAATTCAGACTTGCCCACAGAATCTCATACACTAGGAGTTTCTTTCTATCCTTTAGTGTAGTAACATGCCAGATATGCTGACGAGGCTACCCCCATACTGATTTTGTTATGAGAAATTGATCCTACTCTTTATAAAGCCCTGCCATCTAAGAGTTTTGTTCTTGTTTCTGAAAAGTCTGACTTTTTTGAATACGTAGTGTTAAGGAGTTTCTTTCTGTCCTTTAGTGTAGTAACATGCCAGATATGCTGACGAGGCTACCCCCATACTGATTTTGTTATGAGAAATTGATCCTACTCTTTATAAAGCCCTGCCATCTAAGAGTTTTGTTCTTGTTTCTGAAAAGTCTGACTTTTTTGAATACGTAGTGTTGTAGAGAAGGAAGTAACAGAAGAAATCAGGTCATGTGGTGAAGAAAAATATGAGGATATGTGTTTGTTAGTTTATAGCATGATGAAATAGCTTATCAACTGTGAAATAATGGTAGCAAAAAGAACCCAAATGGAAGGAAGGACGATTTCCATACTTTACTTGAAGTGGCAAAATGTTAATACCAAAAAAAAAAAAAGTGGCAAATCACATACACATACTTTAATACCAAGAGCAACTATAAAGAAATAAGTTCAAAGTGCTACTCTCAAAAACACTAAAATAATTCAAAATGAAATATCAGAAAGCATTTAACTCATTATTGACTGTGGGTATTTTTGCAAAAACTAATGCATGTGACCAGTAATTTGTTATATGAGTGAATTTTGAAATGTTTCTGGTCAATAATGTTCAGGTAACAAAAGCCTGTGTTAATATATCTCTGGTCACTAATATGTTAATAATACATAAGAAGGCAAGAAAAGAGAAATGAGAGATAAGAAACAGTGGAAATCAACAGAAAAAAAATAAAGTGGCCAATCGAAGCAGTAACATATCAATAACTTCAATGTAAATGGTGTAAATATATCAAATAAAAAGCAGAAATTCACAGTGGTTGAAAAAATGACTCATA
>SJYC01147419.1:0-22412 GCA_006408675.1 Madoqua kirkii
AGAAACTTTTAATTTTAATTAGGTCCCATTTATTTATTTTTGCTTTTATTTCCAATATTTAATGATAGTACCTACCTCGTTGTTAATAAACATTATTAAACATTAAAGTCTATTGCATGTAAAATGTTTGGAACAGGGCCCAACTCAACCAATTTTAATAACATATTAATAATTTGACATTTGAAAAAACTATTTGACATATGAAAAAAACTAAGGCATGAAGAAACTTTATAACTTGTCCAGGTTACCTAGGTGTTGGTTATTGAAAGAGCAGCAGTTGGCCTTTTAATGTATGTTGCCAGAGGGAATTAAGAAGTAAACCATCAAACTTCAGAGAGGCAGAGAAGGAATCCAGCTGTGTAGTCAAGGCTGACATTTAATGGTGTGGCACAGGAAGTGTTCAGAGAGGGGTTACATGTATGAATGGTAGGAAGCCTCTTTATAAGGTTTATTACCCAAGTTATCTCTCTCCTACCAAAAACCAGGGAAACAGAAAAACCGTCACACAGGGACACAGAGAACATATTTTTAGAAGGCATTTGAAAGTACACACTTAGAATAATGCTGCATACTCAGAAATGCTAATTTGTACAATATCAAACAGGAACAAAAAATAGCTCAATCTTATTTATACATTCAGAGAAGGAAATGGCAACCCACTCCAGTATTCTTGTCTGGAGAATCCCCAGGGACGGAGGAGCCTGGTGGGCTGCCGTCTATGGGGTCGCACAGAGTCAGACATGATTGAAGTGACTTAACAGCAGCATTTATACATTCACCCATTCAAGACATATTTACTGAGTACCCACCATGAGCCAGATATAGTTCTAAGTGCTAGATAGAGCAAAGAAATAAGCCCCTGTTTTCATGGAACTTACACTTAGGGGTCCAATAAATGCACAGTTTGTGAGAATAAAGAGAATAATGGATAAGATGAAAAGAGTTCCTGTGATATGACAAAATGTTTAGTGTTTAAATGTCAAGGTGGAAACTGAGGAATCTCTGTAATGGATGAGTATAGCTGTTCTGAGCCAGAGTAGCAACACTATCTCTTAGACCAACATGAAACAACAGAGAACCAAGAAACCCATGAAGGAACCACATGGAACCAGGACCTCCACAAAAGGATCCAGACAGAGGTCATGTAAAGACACTTTCCTTAGCCACTCTTAGTAAGAAGTGATCTGCTCTGAAATTATCAGTGTGAATGTCTGTGCTTGCCTTCTCAACAAGTATTTTCTTGTTACTTTATAAAATCTGGAATTCAAATAGCCCCTTCAGGTATTATTTGATGGTGCCTGAACAGAACAGGGCTAATGGACGGGTACAGTTGCGGTGTTAAAGCCTGGAAGAGATAAACCCCAATAAGCAGCCCCTTCTACACAGAGGGAGTTTAGCCCTGTCATCTATCACATATTGTCAGTTTATCTTCCCCTTTGCCACCTTTTCCTGTATTATCTTTGACCTACGATTTGCACAAAGTATATTACAAAACCTGAAGTTCCCATGTTACTATAAGAAAGAACTCAGAGGGAAGCTAGCTTATTTCTACTTCTCTTTTAAGTTGTCTTCCTGCTTCATACTGCGGCTACTATGTGCTCATCTCTTAAACTCCTGAGGTCAGAACCATGTTTCATGTACTGGAGCCCCACACAATGCCAGACAAAAAACTCAAGCAGAGGAAGTTACATCTATAACAGGTAGTCTTCCTTCTGCTTTAAAAAAAGAAAGTGATATAAAAATTGTTTCAAAATGGCCCAAAGACCTAAAAGTAAGAGCTGAAATCATAAAGCTCTTAGAAGAAAACCTATCAAAGCTTCATGATATCAGATTTGGGAATGATTTCTTGGCTATGGCACCAAAAGTACAGGCAACATAAGAAAAAATAGATAAATTGGACACATCAAAATTTAAAATTTTGGACAAGAATACTATCAACAGAGTGAATAGGCAGACACAGAATAGAAGGAAATATTTGGAAATCATATATCTGTAAAGGGGTTAATAACCAGAATATATTTTTAAAGTCCAACAATTCAACAACACAACAACAAACTGATTTTAAAATGGGAAAGGACTAGAAAAGACATATCTCCCAAGTATCTATACAAATAGGCAGTAATCACATAAAAACATATTCAACACATTAGGGAACTTGAAATCAAAATCACAATAAGATACCACTTCATACCCATCAGGATGTCTGTGATTTTAAAAAACAGAAAATAACAAGCACTTGCAAGGATGTGGAGAAAATGAAACTTTTGTGTGCAATGGGTAGAAATGTAAAATGGTACAGCTAATATGAAAACTGGTACAGCAATTTCTTAAAAATTTTTTTTAATTAAACAGAATTATCAGTATCTCCACTTCTGAGTACATACACAAAAGAACTGACAGCAGGGACTCAAACAATTATTTATACACCTATATTCATAGTAGCATTATTCAGAACAGCCAATAGCTGGAAGCAACATAAGCATCCAACCACAGATGAAAGGATAAACAAGGTGTGGAATATACCTGCATACAACAAAATACTATTCAGCCTTTAAGAAAGAAGCTCTAAGACATGCTGCATCATGGATGGACTCTAAAGACATTACACTAAGTGAAATACGCCAGTCACAAAAGGACAAATACAATGTGATCCCACTCATATGAGGTGCCTAGAATAGTTAAATTCATAGAGAAAATAGATTGGTAGTCCTCCAGGGGTTGACAGGGGAGAAATGGGGAGTTATCATTAACAGGAACAGGTCCAAGATTGCAAGATGAAAAAAGTTCTGGCAACAAATGATGGTGATTGCATAGAAATGTGAGTGTACTTAATGTCACTGAGCTGTACCCTTAAGACGGTAAATTTTATGTACATTTTACTATATAAAAAAGAGTTTAAAAGAAGATAAAGAAGCCAACGATGAAAAAAAGAGAAAGAGGAAGGAATAGAAGAAAAAGAGAAGAGGAAGCGGAAAAGCATCAAGAACAATCACCATCCGTTTCACTATCTGGAAGAAAATTGGAAACATTTCCCCAACTGACTCCAGCATTCTGAGCCCTCTCTTCCTTTACTTATTATCATTTGTTTGTGACATGGTGCTTCCTGGGTCAGAAAGATCCCCTGGAGTAGGAAATGGCAACCCACTCCAGTATTCTTGCCTAGAAAATTTCATGGACAGAGGAATCTGGTGGGCGACAGTATTTGGGGTCACAAAATAAGTCAGGTGTGACTGAGCGACTGGACACACACATACAAACACACACTTCTGCCAAGGAACTGGGATGAATTTTAAATTTGGAAGGATACTTATATTAAAGTTATTGGGATAAAAGGGTCAGTTAATTATACACCCACATTTTTTTCTCTCCTCTTTCACTTTCTCTGTTTCCCCCTCACATGCATACACGTGAAAGGGAAACAAACACACACACACACCCCCTTGCACTTGATATTTTTCAGGTAGGTATATAATTTTATTTACTTTGAACATAGTCTAATAATACTACATTCCTAAAAAATCTGGATTAAGTGGGATTAATAATAAACCTACTATTATAAACTCCTGCTAGAAAGGAACAATGCAGTTATCCTGTGGGTAGATCAACTCCCCATATATACATAGAAATTCTACAAAAGGAAAGCAAGGAAATGGGCAGTTTTGTGAGGAAAGATGTTGTTAGAATTGAAGGAAGATAAGGTTACCAGGGGCAAAAAAAACAGCGGCCTCTCAATTCTCTCCCTGGGGCTTAAAAATTCCAAGTGTGGTGTATTTTTCAGACTGTTGCAATAAGAACAGATGATAGCTAAACAATCTGGACAAAAGCTGCGCCCAATTATTCCTGTGGTCATTTGTGGTTTGTTACGACATTCTCCAGTCTACTTACTGTTTCATGAAACAACCAAGCAAGGGTCTCTGTTGGATTTTCTGGAGGGTTTTCCCTGTGTGCTGCAAGCTTTCATTCAGACCATAGGGAGAAAAGTTTCTTTGGTCCCCTTATGCCCAGCCATTGCAATACTGAGATCACGGCACTTTTCTCAAGGTCTTGTCATAAGTGAGCTGTGGGACCAGCACCTGTCCCAGTGTTTCATCTTACTGTAGCCATTAGGGACCCACTGTGACGATCACAGCCTGCCCCGTGTTTGATTAGATCGTACCGAGTCCTTGCTTTGGTGTATGGCTAAGACAGGTCAAACAAGGGTAAGTTATTAGTACCATCAGTTTAAATGTCCCAGAGCCAACCACCTTCTGGGATCTGTTTTCAGATTCTGTCTCCATTATCCGGGGAAGCAGTGTAGAAACCAGAAAGCCTTTCCTCCTTCTGGGTCTTTCCTTAAAACATCAAGTGGAGGAAAAGTAATGTGAAAGTTGGTACTGCTAGCCTCATTTTACAGATGAAAAGTTTGAAAACTGTTAACAGTGAAGAAGACAACTTGGGAACCTGCGAAAGCCCAGGACTCTGGCCTCAATCATGACCAAGAGCAAATCCTAGCTCTGTCCCTCACTAGGTATACAATCTTTGGCAAATCACTTAAACTCTCTTCCTCAGTTTTCTCATCTATAAGACATACATTATAATAATACCTCTTCCATCAAATGGCTGTGGAAAGGAAAGTACCGAAGACAATGCCCAGCACATAGAAAGTGCTAATTCAAGTTCACTGTTAGTATAACTATTACAATTATCATGATCATTAGGAGACTTAAGCTCTCTCTTAGCTATTGCAAAGCTCAATATTTCTGTATCTGTCCAGATGCTCTCAGTTATGTTACATTAACAGCTAGCCCCCCAAATCTCAGTGGCTTACCACAAAGGATGTTTTCTCACTCTTGCAACATGATTGTCAGTCAGCTGTGGCTCTCCTCTGCATCGCCTTCATCCTGCGACCCAGGAAGATGAAGCAACACCCTTGGTACCCTGGCCTACGACTGAGGAAAAAGAAAACAAAGTGAAGTCCAAACAGCTTTGTAAAGCTTCTGTCCAGGAACATCCATGTTCTACTTGCACTTATTTTCCACTGGCCCAAGCAAGCCCAGACTCAACCATATGGAGAACTCTAATCCCCCGTGTTGAGGGGAAGCAGAGTGGGTTAACAGTGATTGATCCATCACAGTGAAAGCTCTAAAGCTCTATGCCACTCCACCTTTCTGTAAATTAAAGCTTATGATATTGCTTTTCTGTAAAGTTATATTTGTGATAATAAAGTTTAAAAGTCTAAAAAAAGAGGCAGTCTTGCCTGGAGAATCTTGTGGACAGAGAAGCCTGGTGGGCTGCTGTCCATAGGGTTGCACAGAGTTGGGCACGACTGAAGTGACTTAGCATGCATGCATGCATTGGAGAAGGAAATGGCAGCCCACTCCAGTATTCTTGCCTGGAGAATCCCAGGGACGGAGGAGCCTGGTGGGCTGCCATCTATGGGGTCGCACAGAGTCGGACATGACTGAAGCAACTTAGCAGCAGCAGCAGGAAACTTGCTTTTTTTCTGTGGCCATTATTTCCATAAATGTATAGTGATGTCATTATGCTGTCATGCAAAGAAGATGAAGTAACAGGAGGCAGCAGCCACATGAGTCTGCTGAAGTCTTGAGACCCCTGTCCCCAGGACCGCTACCTTGACCCCTACCTTGACCCCACTTCATGACCCCTACCTTCATATCACAGGGTGACAGGTAGTTATTCTCTGAAAGATGCCAAAGCAACATTCTTCCATTAAATTTGTCGTGCCATTTCACCTTTCAGCAACATGAGTCTTCCACAAAGAAAGAGACTAGAAACACCAGCAGTCCTATCTTTTGAGCCTCTATTTGTAAATAAACTCAGGAATCAGAATCACGGTCTTTATCTCATGCCATAGCATGAGAAGAAAAAGTTTGGGCTATTTAGGGTCTCTGGTGACTCCACACAAATTTCAGAATTATTTTGTATTGTGAAAAAAAATGCCATTAGAATTTTGATAGGGATTAAATGAATCCACAGATTTCTTTGTGTAACATGGACATTTTAATGATGATTCTTCCAACCCATAATCATGGTATATATCTTTCCATCCATTTGTGTCTTCTTCAATTCTGTCGTCAATGTCTAATAGATTTTAGAGTAAAGACTTTTTACCTCTATGGTTAAACTTACTCTTCGGTGTTTTATTCTTTTTGATGCAATCGTAAATGCCATTGTTTTTTTCATTTCTCTTTCTGATAGCTCATTATTACTCTACACAAATGCAAAAGATTTCTGTAAACAAATCTTATATCCCAAAACTTTACTGAATTGATTTATTAGTTCTAAAAAGAAGTCTGGATGGAATTTTCTGTATATGGTATTATGCTATCTGCTACTAGTGATGGTTTTACTTTTCCCTTTTCAGTTTGAATGGCTTTTACTTCTTTTTCTTGCCTAACTGCTGTGAAGTCCTAGTGAACAAAAATGACAAGATGGGCATCCTTGGCTTGTTTCGAAAAAAAGGAAACACTTTTTACCATTGAGTATGATGTTAGCTGTGGGTTTGCCTGGATGAACCTGGAGGGTATTGTGTTAAATGAAATAAATCAGAGAAAAATAAATATGCATATTTTTACTTATATGTGGACTCTAAAAAACAAATGAACAAAAAACAAAAACAGAAACAAACTCAGAGATACAGAGAACAAGTAGGTGGTTCCCAAAGGAGAGAGAGGTGGAAAGATGGAGTCAGAAGGGGATTAAGAGGTACAAACTTCCAGCTATAATATAGATAAGCCATGAGGATATAATATATAATATAAATAGGGAATATAGTCAATAGTACTGTGACAACTTAGCTTTGTGATGGATGATAATTCATCTTATTAATGTGATCATTTCATAATATACAAAAGTATTAAACCACTATTGTACACCTGAAATATTATATACTAATTATTACTCAATTTAAAGATAAAAATAATAATAAATTTTATTTAAAATAAAGTAAGCAAGGTCTTGTGGTGGCAAATAAATTGGGTGATCAAGGAAGGCTTCTTGGAGGTGGTTTCATTTGAGCAGTGATGAAAGGAAGAGACAGCCAGTTGAAGAGAAATGGTAGAAGAGCATCTGAGCAGAGGGAACCTCAAGCATAATACTCTGAAGACAGAACAAGCTGGCTTAAGGATAGAAGTTGAGCTAAGGGATCTAGAATGTTGTGATCCAGAGAAAAAGGAGTAAAGTCAGAAATATGAACAATCCCAGAACACTTTCTTCACTTACCTCTGTTACTAATGATAGTGTGGATTTCCAAGACCCTTTTGTACCTGTTTCAAAATTGTATCCTAGGCTCTCTAAGCTCCTTCTTAGGAGATGACTAAGAGACAACTCTACACACATGGACATCACCAGATTGTCAACACCGAAATCAGATTGATTATATTCTTTGCACCCAAAGATGGAGAAGCTCTATACAGTCAGCAAAAACAAGACTGGGAGCCAACTGTGGCTCAGATCATGAACTTATTATTGCAAAATTCAGACTTGAATTGAAGAAAGTAGGGTAAAACCACTAGACCATTCAGGTATGACCTAAATCAAATCCCCTATGATTATACAGTGAAAGTGGCAAATAGATTCAAGGGATTAGATCTGATAGAGTGTTTGAAGAACTATGGATGGAGGTTCATGACATTGTATAGAAGGCAGTGAAAAAGACCATCCTCAACAAAAATAAATACAAAAAAGCAAAATGGTTGTCTAAGGAGACCTTACAAATAACTGAGAAAAGAAGAGAAACTAAAGGCAAAGGAGAAAAGGAAGGATACAATCATCTGAAAGCAGAGTTCAAAGAATAGCAAGGAGAGATAAGAAAGCTTTCTTCAGCAACTGATGCAAAGAAATAGAGGAAAACAATAGAATGGGAAAGATTAGAGAGCTCTTCAAGAAAATTAGAGATACCAAGAAAACTTGCAAAGATGGGCACAATAAAGGACAGAAACGGTATGCACTTAACAGAAGCAGAAGATGTTATAAAAAGGTGGCAAAAATATACAGAACTATACAAAAAAAAGATCTCAGTGGTGCAGATAACCACAATGGTGTGATCATTCACCTAGAGCCAGACATCCTGGAATAGGAAGTGAAGTGGGCCTTAGGAAGCATCACTACAAAGCTGGTGGAGGTGATGGAATTCCAGCAGAGCTATTTCAAATCCTAAAAGATGATGCTGTGAAAGTGCTGCACTCAATATGCTAGCAAATTTGGAAAATACAGCAGTGGCCACAGGATTGGAAAAGGTCAGTGTTCATTCCAATCCCAAAGAAAGGCAATGCCAAAGAATATTCAATCTGCCACACAATTGAATTCATCTCATATGCTAGCAAAGCAATGCTCAAAATTCTCAAGAGAGGCTTCATCAGTATGTGAATCAAGAACTTTCAGATGTTCAAGCTGAATTTGCAAGAGGCAGAGAAACCAGGTGCCAAAATGCCAACATCCATTGGATTATCGAAAAAGCAAGAGAGTTCCAGAAGACCATCTATTTCGGATTTATTGACTACACCAAAACCTTTGACTGTGGATCACAACAAACTGTGGAAAATTGTTAAAGAGATGGGAATACTAGACTGCCTTACCTGCCTCCTGAGCAATCTGCATGTGGGTCAAGAAGCGACAGTTAGAACTGGATATGAACAACAGACTAGTTCCAAATTGAGAAAGGAGTATGTCAAGGCTGTATATTGCTGCTCTGCTTATTTAACTTATATGCAGAGTACATCATATGAAATGCCAGGCTGGATGAAGCACAAGCTAGTATCAAGATCACTGGAAGAAATATCAATAACCTCAGACATGCAGATGACACCACCCTTATGGCAGAAAGTGAAGAGAAACTGAGAAGGCTCATAATTAAAATGAAAGAGGAGAGTGAAAAAGCTGGCTTAAAACTCAGCATTCAAAAAACTAAGATCATGGCATCTGGTCCCATCACTTCATGGCAAATAGATGGGGAAACAGTGGAAACACTGAGAGACTTAATTTTCTTGGGCTCCAAAATCACTGCAGATAGTGACTGCAGCCATGAAATTTAAAGATGCTTGATCTTTGGAAGAAAAGCTATGATCAACCTAGACAGCATATTAAAAAGCTGAGACATTACTTTGCCAACAAAGGTCCATCTAGTCAAAGCTATGGTTTTTCCAGCAGTCATGTACAGATGTGACCGCTGGACCATAAAGAAAGCTGAGTGCCAAAAATTTATGCTTTTGAACTGTAGTGTTTGAGAAGATTCTTGAGAGTCCCTTGGACTTTTAAATCAGTCCTGAATATTCATTGGAAGGACTGATGCTGACGCTGAAACTCCAATAATTTGGCTACCTGATACAAAGGAAGGCAGGAGGAGAAGGGGATGACAGAGGATGAGATGGTGGGATGGCATCACCAGCTCGATGCACATGAGTTTGAGCAAGCTCTGGGAGCTGTTGATCGACAGGGAGTTTTGGTGTGCTGCAGTCCATGAGTCACAAAGAGTCAGATATGACTGAGGGGCTGAATTGAACTGAAGCTCCTTCTCATTATTCAGGCCTCTCAGCATAATTATCACTTCTTCAGAATGGGCTTTCCTGGACATGTGCACACACACACACACACACACACACACACACACACACACACACACCAGCAATCATCTCAAACACCTTGTCTTGTTTCACATCCTTGATAGCATTTATCACTATCTGACTTTGCTTTTGTTTAGTTAACTATCAGCCTCCACCACCACCACTACCCTCTACTCCTTACTGCCACTAGAATGCAAGATATATGAGAACAAGTAACTTTTCTGTCTTATTCCACACTCCCAGTATCTAGACCCATGCTTGGCACATGACAGACCTCAAAAGTATTTCATGAAAATCTTCTGTCATTTTTCTCTTGGAAACAGGCTCTGAGTCAGAGATTTGTGCTCAGGAAATTAATAGGGAGTGGTCTTGGGTAAAATGTGTAATAGAGTGAGGGGAACAGAAATAGATAGAGGGATGAATTGAACCCTCAGATGTAGCTGACCTAGCATGGCCCTTCAGAGAGGCTCCTGATAAGACCAAACAGGGCTCAGCCTCATGGTTCCACATGGTCCAGTCACAGTAAATGGG
Organism: Madoqua kirkii; assembly: GCA_006408675.1. Classification (NCBI taxonomy): domain Eukaryota; kingdom Metazoa; phylum Chordata; class Mammalia; order Artiodactyla; family Bovidae; genus Madoqua; species Madoqua kirkii. The sequence goes on from SJYC01147419.1 coordinate 10,092, forward strand.
TTGCACCTAGGGAGGGGCTGGGGATTAATTCAGGGCAAGGCAGCTTTCTTCAGCCAAGGACAAGATCTGAAGAAGTCTTCAACTGTGAGATATTAGCAGCCAAAACTTGGGCCAAGTTGGGAGTTGAAAGCTTCAGTTCTGAAGGGGGAAATCTAGTAGCACCTCATGATACCCAACATACTTAATGAACAAATGATGAATAAATGCATTCTTACTAATAAAACGTATGATAAAGGGACTCTAATCTAGTTAGAGACCATACCCAATACAGTCTTATCAACCCTATTTGGGGCACAACCTTTTACATATTTTAACAACATTGTGTGTAAGATATATACATATGTATATGTAACCCCAAAATTCCTTCTATCCTAGAAGATTTTTAAGTCTGTGTTTATGTCACAAATAGCTGTAGCCCATTTCTGTTATTTTAATTCATTGTAGCTCTTATATATTTTTTTTTTAAAAAAAGCTTTCTATAGGCAGATCAGAAGCATTTTCATGATGATTTTATTCAGGAAATGAACTGCTTAAGGTTTTATACCTCCACCAGCAAAAAAAAAAGTCCTGTAGATATTCATAACTTTTTTAGATTTGTTTTATCCAGTGTCTCTTTATTTTTTATTTCATTGCCTTTAGCCATAAGGAAAATCAAGCTGATTCTCCAATTCCTCTGTTTCCTCTTATTTGTGAATATTTTGTAAATTGTTCTTTCTGGTGTGTTATATGGTTTAAAATAATAACAGTAATACTAAACTTGAAAAATTCATCTGCTGAAGAGTATGGCAGGTAAATATAGGGAGATAATAATAAAAGAGTCATTTTACTAGAAATGTCCGGGTCTCCAGGAACTAGATATGAGAAACAACTTTGTACCATGTTTTAGAGAGTTTTTTTCATGCTCAAGCTCAATGCACTAATAGAGGAATTTATGACAAAAATAACCCAGTATTAATAGCTTCTCTTCTTTTAAATCTCCTTTTAAAAAATATCAGTGACCCAGAAATCCCACTACTGAGCTTATACCCTGAGAAAACCATAATTGAAAAAGACATAGGTATTCCAATATTCATAGCAGCACTATTCACAATAGCTAAGACATGGAAGCAACATACATGTCCATCAGCAGATGAATGTATAAAGAAGTTGTGATATATACATAGAGTGGAATATTAGTCAAAAAAAGGACTACATTTGAGTCAGTTCTAGTAAGGTGGATGAAACTAGAACCTGTTACACAGAGTGAAGTAAGTCAGAAAGAGAAAAACAAATTTCATATATTAATGCATATATATGGAATCTAGAAAAATGGTACTGATGAACATATTTGTAGGGCAGAAAAAGAGACAAAGACAAAGAAAACAGACTTTGAACACAGTGGGGGAAGAAGAGGGTGGGACGAACTGCCAGAGCGGCACTGATATTTATACACTACCATGTGTAAAATAGATCCACGTGGAAAGCTGCTATACGGGCACAGGGAACTCACCCAGGGGCTCTGTGACAGCGTAGAGGTGGGACTGGGTAAGAGGTGGGGAGGAGGTTAAGGAGGCAGAGGACATACGTGTAGTTATGGCTGATTCACGCTGTTATATGGCAGAAGTCAACACAATAGTAAAAAGCAATTATCCTCCAATTAAAAATAAATTTAAGAAAAAAATATCAATCTGTAGCAGAGTAACTAGACAGCACAAGGAATTATTTTCAAGTTGGGAAATCAGTGTCCCTACTGTATAAATATGCCTGATATCCTCCTGCACTCACACCATATGATGCCAAGCACTGGGTCTCTGACCAGACAGAGACTCTGAAGTCATCCAAACATGGGACTAGGAAGGTGAAAACCATGTGAACAAGTCAAAAACAGGAAGAGGGCAGTCCCGAGTAATTCTCTTAGGAGGAGGCCTATTTTCCTGAGTCAGATGGGGCATGGTACATGGGTGGCTTGACCTGGCTTAAAACATCAAGAAACAGAGTGGACTGACTATAAAACTGACCACTTTAACATGACTGGTAAAGAAACAACCTGTGTTATGAACTGTGGTGACTAGCTGTAGGAGAGGAAATGGCCTAATTGTGGCTAAAGGAACGTTTTTCAGCCAAATGCATTTCATTCTGTCCCATGGCTGAACATGCAGACTAGCTGATGGGTCTCAACACAGCACCATAAAATCCTTAAGCCGGCCTCCACTTCCAGTGATTAACTTCATCACATTCATCCATCAGTATGGCTGGGTACCCATTGAGCTGTAACTATACACTGTCATTATTAGAAGTTTGTTAAAAATAATAGATACATGGAAGAGAAAGAAAATATAAAGTGGGAAGAAAGAGAAAGAAATTTCATTGAGGAGGCTTACAATTTGATGACACATAACTTGGAAGCAGTGAGCTCCTAGCTCTGACACCCACATAAATATGAGAATTCTTTCAGCAAGTTTCTTTACAGAGATGGAGTAAGTTATCTCCTAAACCATGTGTGTTTAAGGGTAAGGGAAGGCCCACCACTATAGAATACTTTTCCATTTACTGAATAATATCAGACGTACCACATTTTGAGATTTGTGCCTTTGAGGAGATGCTAAAAGAATGAGCCGGTCAGGTAACAGTGATAATTCTTTTCTCTCCCCCTTTTTGACTTTTTTATGGACAGATGCTGGCTCCAAAAAGGAAACTTCTTGGTGAGCTGAGCTAATTATCACCTTCTGTGAGTGAAGAATGGGGAAAGGCACAGAGCCAGAGAGACTGAATGACACACTCAGAAGACAGAGGAGACAGAGCTGGGTTTAGAATTAGGGTCTCCTGCCACCTGCTTTGATTCTTTTGCAAGTTTCTGTTTCCATACAGCTGATTTATGTAGATACATGAAGGACATAAAATGATAGTACATCAAACTCAGTGCTGTATTTAAGTAATTCTCATCTCTGACCAGACAGAGACTCTGAAGTCATCCAAACATGGGACTAGGAAGGTGAAAACCATGTGAACAAGTCAAAAACAGGAAGAGGGCAGTCCCGAGTAATTCTCTTAGGAGGAGGCCTATTTTCCTGAGTCAGATGGGGCATGGTACATGGGTGGCTTGACCTGGCTTAAAACATCAAGAAACAGAGTGGACTGACTATAAAACTGACCACTTTAACATGACTGGTAAAGAAACAACCTGTGTTATGAACTGTGGTGACTAGCTGTAGGAGAGGAAATGGCCTAATTGTGGCTAAAGGAACGTTTTTCAGCCAAATGCATTTCATTCTGTCCCATGGCTGAACATGCAGACTAGCTGATGGGTCTCAACACAGCACCATAAAATCCTTAAGCCGGCCTCCACTTCCAGTGATTAACTTCATCACATTCATCCATCAGTATGGCTGGGTACCCATTGAGCTGTAACTATACACTGTCATTATTAGAAGTTTGTTAAAAATAATAGATACATGGAAGAGAAAGAAAATATAAAGTGGGAAGAAAGAGAAAGAAATTTCATTGAGGAGGCTTACAATTTGATGACACATAACTTGGAAGCAGTGAGCTCCTAGCTCTGACACCCACATAAATATGAGAATTCTTTCAGCAAGTTTCTTTACAGAGATGGAGTAAGTTATCTCCTAAACCATGTGTGTTTAAGGGTAAGGGAAGGCCCACCACTATAGAATACTTTTCCATTTACTGAATAATATCAGACGTACCACATTTTGAGATTTGTGCCTTTGAGGAGATGCTAAAAGAATGAGCCGGTCAGGTAACAGTGATAATTCTTTTCTCTCCCCCTTTTTGACTTTTTTATGGACAGATGCTGGCTCCAAAAAGGAAACTTCTTGGTGAGCTGAGCTAATTATCACCTTCTGTGAGTGAAGAATGGGGAAAGGCACAGAGCCAGAGAGACTGAAGACACACTCAGAAGACAGAGGAGACAGAGCTGGGTTTAGAATTAGGGTCTCCTGCCACCTGCTTTGATTCTTTTGCAAGTTTCTGTTTCCATACAGCTGATTTATGTAGATACATGAAGGACATAAAATGATAGTACATCAAACTCAGTGCTGTATTTAAGTAATTCTCAATGGGTTAGATCATGGACGGTCAACCTGGTAGAAGTTGGATATGGTGTGAAAAAAATCAACAATGTTAGAACTGGAAATCCTACAAACCTCTATATTTTGTGTATTATAAATCACATGAAGAACAACTGGACAAAAGCTTCTTGACTAGCGAGAGCATGCAGAATCTGAATTCTTTATTTCTTTTCTTAACAGGAGTAAGAAAAAGAGTTGAATCCATTTCCCCTTTTCTTATCCGAGGACATATCAGGATCTTCAGTGGGGCATGTTTGGGGTGTTCATCAGAAGTGGGCATAGTTTCAAAACAGCAGGTTAAAGTCTGGTTCTGATACAGTTAAGGTCCAGAGGTAGAATGTTCTTAAAGTTTCAGTGTATTTATTGAGCAAAGGCTTCACTTCTTTGTTTGTAGCTGACTGTACCCAAAATGTGTATATATAAGAAAGAAACAGTGTAAAACTATTGTCAGTGTTCATCAAAAGGCCAGAAGCATTTAGCTTTTCTAAGAAAGCTCCACCGTATCACTTCCACATGTGGAGGACTACAGGACTTTTACCAGACCATTACAGAATAAAATCTGCAATTCTCACCATGACCTTCAGGCTGTGATCTGCCTGACTTTCCTTGTCAGCTTCCTCCTTGCTCATGCGGCCCCAGCCATACTTGTTTTCTGTCACTCAAACTCCCAAATTATTGTCCCAAAGCCTTTACATTGAATGTCCCCTAGCCCTCTTCCCCAGATTTTCAGATGACTACACTGCTTTGTAAGTTAGGTATTAGCTTAAATAACATTCCTCGAACAGGTCTTTCTTGACTAGGTAATCTAAAATGAACTGTTCCAATCATTTCTCCATTTTTTTGCTTCAAAGCACCATGTAAATTATTTATGTGTTTATTTATTATCCTCCCAGTAAACTTCATGATGGAGTAGTAAATGGGAATCTCAAGTATTTTGCCTAGAAAATTCCGTGGACAGAGGAGACTGGTGGGCTTAGTCCATGTGGTTGCAAAGAGGCAGACATGACTGAGCACACACACATGTGAGGTGAGGTGAGGTGAAGTCGCTCAGTCGTGTCCGACTCTTTGTGACCCTGTGGACTGTAACCTACTAGGCTTCTCCGTCCATGGGATTCTCCAGGCAAAAATACTGGAGTGGATTGCCATTTCCTTCTCCAGGGGATCTTCCTGAACCAGGGATTGAACCTGTGTCTCCCGCATCGAAGGCAGGCACTTTAAACTCTGAGCCACCAGGGAAGCCAAGACAGGGACCTTATTTCTATTTTCACTTCTATAGTCCTAGTCTCGGCAGAGCAGAGAGGCCATAGCCATTCATTTAAATTGTAATATATAAACAATTCCATAAGTCAGCTGACATGACAGCAATTCCCACTCCTCATTCATCCATCCAGGGACACAAAATATGTGGTAGCAACCAGGGAGATCACAGACCTAGGTATCAGTCGATATCAAGAGTGCTTAAAAATGCAAGATAAATAAATCATCTGCAAAAGCCTTCTCTGTCAGGTTATACACATATTCTCTAAGCCTCACTAAAACCCTTTCAATTCAGTTCAGTTCAGTCGCTCAGTCGTGTCCAACTCTTTGCGACCCCATAAATCACAGCATGCCAGGCCTCCCTGTTCATCACCAACTTCCGGAGTTCACTCAGACTCACATCTATTGAGTCAGTGATGCCATCCAGACATCTCATCCTCAGTTGTCCCCTTCTCCTCCTGCCCCCAATCCCTCCCAGTGAGGAAGGGAGTCTTTTCCAGTGAATCAACTCTTCGCATGAGGTGGCCAAAGTACTGGAGTTTCAGCTTTAGCATCATTCCTTCCAAAGTAATCCCAGGGCTGATCTCCTTCAGAATGGATTGGATGGATCTCCTTGCACTCCAAGGGACTCTCAAGAGCCTTCTCCAACACCACAGTTCAAAAGCATCAAACTCTTTAGGATGGGTATTTTTTACTATTCATCCCATTTTATAAATGAGAAAACCAAGGTGGGTTTTTAAAAACTTGCTCTACATGTTTAGTAGATGTCCAAGACCGGATTTGAACCCAGGCATAGTATTCTTGGTGAAGAAGTCAATGGCATCCCACTCCAGCCTGGAAAATTCCATGGATGGAGGAGCCTGGTAGGCTGCAGTCCATGGGGTCACAAAGAGTCAGAAATGACTGTGACTTCACTTTGACTTTTCAGTTTCATGTGTTGGAGAAGGAAATGGCAACCCACTCCAGTGTTCTTACCTGGAGAATCCTATGGTTGGGGGGCCTGGTGGGCTGCCATCTATAGGGTCTCACAGAGTCGGACACGACTGAAGCGACTTAGCAACAACAGCAGCACAGTATTCTTGCCTGGAAAATTTCATGGACAGAGGAACCTGGCATACTACGAAGTCACAAAGAGTCTGACACAACTGAGTGTACATGCACACACACACACACACACACACACACACACAATCTGATTGCACTCTTAAGAACTATCTTTACTGGACATCCTTGTTTGTGCTTCAGTTTCAGTACTTCATCAATTTTCCCTAATTCTAAAGCAACTGGAACTTCATTTACTAGACTGTGAAGAGCAAACTTTTTAGAAAATACTCTAAACCATTCTGGAGGTCATCACTTTTTTCTCTTTCTGAATGCCATAAAAACAAATATTTCATCTCAGCTGCCTGAAGTCTGGAATGGGAGTTTTACCATGGAAGGCAAATATTTTTAAACTTTTATTTGCCACTCTCTGCTGTGATTAGTTCATTTAATAGTAATCTGCATCTTTGTTTAAACTAACTCCTTATGACACAGGAAAATAACCTGCTGAAGAGACAATGGAAAGAAAAAAAAAAAACAGAATCAAGTTTTTGTTTCTCAGCTTTAGAGTTCTGCTTTGATAGTACAAACCAAGGACTCAGCTTAGAATGTTGTGGAAAATCCTCTCAGGTAAAGTGTCTATACTGTCCAAACTTTCAAATTTTACTTCATGACTTGGTTTGTTCCTTGTCTTGTATGTAAAGTCATTTTCAGAGTGAGTAAAGGAGTCAAAAGGTAGGTAATTTGTTTCCTCTTTGTATTTTAAGGAATGCATTACTGGTTGTGCTTGTGAAATGTTTTTTAATTGGGTCTTCAACCAAGCTTATCAAAATGCCAGGTTATGCCTGGGTGGTGCATATATAAAGCTTCCCACTGGAGAAATTAAGCTGTCTCAAAGTCTCTTTGGAGGGAGTTACTCTTCTAAGTGCTGGATTTAAGGTCTGGGAGATTGGATTTTGTGTTTATCAGAGCAAATAAAAATAAAATTTCAGTCTCCTAATAAATCTAAAGGAAATCCTTGGGCTACATATTGTTCCCCGTTAAGCAGGCATTCTGTGTGAAATGTTTTATTGTAGAATGAATCAATAAATACCTTGCAGCAACCGAAATAGTATATATACTTACATAATTCCCCCTAGCTTTGAGACTTCTTTTTCTTTACAAATATAATTATTTTTAAAAATCAAATAAAAATCATCTCTGGTGTATTATTAAACATACCAACAAATCCAAAATAAATGACTAGAATGGCCTAATTTTATTTGATAGTTCACAGAATGAAATAAAGGCTCAAATTAATTTTCAACCAGAATGGTTTTTATTAACCTGCAAATCCTGGTTAATCTCGATGGAAATCTCTTTTTAAGGTGAAGAGTCTGAAGTTCAGCTTGAAAATGTCTATAAACTTTTGGATCTAGAGTTGTAAGAATTATTATCACATCCATTCTCCAAGTCTGCAGATGCAATAGTTGAAGAGGGAAGGGGTAGAATGGAGAAATAACAAAAGGAAAGAAAAGAGAACAGAAACAAAAAAAAGAAAGAAAGATGAACAGGGAAAAATCACATGTGCCTTTGGCAAATGGCTGAAAACATTTTGGTTTGGGACCCTTTTCATCTGCAAAAGGTAAATAGCCCTTTGGATTTGAAATATTTGTGCTTCATAATCATGCATTTCTGAAAGACAGTCTCTGCAAATATTTCAGGCTTAAGGGTATACAGAAACACATACCATACACTTTAGAAGACTGTATGTACAGCCTTGTATATTTCTTTCAGACTTGAAGTATCTTCACCATATTCAAAATACTACGCAAAGAGTTCTCAAGCTGTTTGGGATTGTCCTTGCATGTGCTAATAGATCGGAACCTTAGTCACAGCAAGTGCTTAAAAACCTAAATAATTAATTCTATCCTCATTACCTAGATGAAGTTAATAAAGTTTCTGAGTCTAGATTGAGGGAAACATTACTACTGTTTAAACTTTAACTTGTCTGCCAACTGTAGTCCCCAGAATATTAGATCCATGTGATGTTAGACAGTTTTTTAGCGGGAAAAGTTATATGATCAATTAAGTTTGAAAAAAATTGGTTTTCAACAAAATGTGAATCTAATCACATGGCTCTTCATGAAGGAAATATTTATGCCACGTTTCCCAAATGTGTTTGTGCAGAGAATGTCCCAGGACTAGTGACCAATGGAGTGTTTAGGACACATTAGTCTAAACCAAGGCCCTTCTTCACTTCTTTTACCGAGCAATTTCTATTCTCTTCCAAGGGTAATGAGGTAGCTTCAAGATAATGAGACAAGCTTCAGTGTACTCAAACGTAGATGTTTTAAGGGGAAACAAAAGTCTATTTTTCAACTTATTTTAACATTTTGATAACCCTCAGAATTCAAGAGGCAGCTAATATTATCCTCACTGTAGTAGAAAACCCAGATCCTGGAAAGGTATCATTGTACAATATCAAAATAACCATAGTTCAAATCTGGGCCATGGCAACTACTTGCTACATGGCCCTAGGTAGTAAGGTCTGATCATCTCTGAGCCTATTTTGCTCTCTAATGTGAAGATAACAAACTTCATAACATTTTAAGGGGTTTAAATGAAATAGTGTATGTCTCAGAGTTGACACAGCATTAAAGTAGGTTCTTTTTCCTTCCTCACACGCTTGAAGCCCAAAGTGAATATAGCATCACCATTTAGCTCAAAAAAATAAATAAATAAATAAATAAGAAAGAAAAAGAAAAAAAAAAACACCCTTAAGCAACTCTTTTTGGCACTGCAGTCTGGGTGGAGCGGATACACAGGTTTGATTCCACTCACAGATGATGAAGCTTCTAGACTGTGCCTCCTGAGACCCCACCCCTTTTGGAAAGGCCTCCTGTCAAAAAATAAGGAGATCAATCTCATCCCAAAGGTCAACGTGTTTGTCACCTCCTGTCTAGACAATTGCAATGCTCACGACCTGGATCTCCCACAGGGAGCCGTCCACTGACAGCCGACGACCCAGACGTGACAGCATGCCTTGTCGCTAGGTTAGCCCGAGGCAAGCACAGCACACCCAGGCAGACGCTCAGCCCTGGCCGGTGTTTCACATCAAGTCCAATTTACGATCTGAACTCTGAATTAAATCACTAGGCAGTGATGATGAGCACGGATTGCTGGAAGATCTTTTCATCCCTTACGGCCCGCTGATAACTTGTTGGACACAGAGGCACTGGGACACAAAACAGATCTCTCTTCATTCAGGTCTGTTTTCAATTCAAGTAACTGAGCCCACGTGTGCTCCTAGTTAACTGTGCAAGTGTGCCAGGGCCAGGAGGAGTTTGCGTGCAGTTCTGCCTCCCTGGACCAGAGCACAGGGTTCAGGACATCGCAAAGGATTAAAGAAGAAAACTGAGCACAGAGGAAAAAAAAAAAATGGCTAAAATTAGCATTCTTCTCCCATTCCAGCCTTTTCTCCAGGTCACTATCTTGAATTGCTTATAATTCAAAATACATTCTGCCTGCAAATCCTGAAGTTGCCACACTAGCTTTTCCAGGAAGGAAGGTATCATCAACATTTTCTATCAGCTCCTTTTATAACCAACATTTCTAGTCCATTCATTTAAAAAGTAAAAGTCACTGGCAAGAAGTTGGGAGAAAGTGCATTTATGTAACATAACCCTGCCCCCAATGTGGTCTTAACTGTGCACAGTTAAGTTCAGTTCAGTTGTTCAGTCACGTCCCACTCTTTGTGACTACATGGGCTACAGCATACTACACTTCCCTGTCCATTACCAACTCCCAGAGCTTGTTAAAACTTATGTGCATCAAGTTGGTGATGCTATCCAACCATCTCATCCTCTGCCATCCCCTTCTCCTCCTGCTTTCAGTCTTTAACAACATCAGGGTCTTTTCCAAGGAGTAAGCTCTTCACATCAGGTGGCCAAACTATTAGAGTTTCAGCTTCAGCATCAGTCCTTCCAATGAATATTCAGGACTGATTTCCTTGAGGATTGACTGGTTGGATCTTCTTGCAGTCCAAGGGACTCTCAAGAATCTTCTCCAACACCACTGTTCAAAAGCATCAATTCTTCAGCGCTTAGCTTTCTTTACAGTCCAACTCTCACATCCATATGTGACTACTGGAAAAACTATAGCTCCAGCGTGATTCTGGAGCCCAAGAAAATAAAAGTCTGTCACTGTTTCCATTGTTTCCCCATCTATTTGCCATGAAGTGATGGGACCTGATGCCATGATCTTAGTTTTCTGAATGGTGAGATTTAAGCCCAACTTTTCACTCTCCTCTTTCACTTTCATCAAGAGGCTCTTTAGTTCTTCTTCACTTTCTGCCATAGGGTGGTATCATCTGCATATCTGAGGTTATTGATATTTCTCCCAGCAATCTTGATTCCAGCTTGTGCTTCATCCAGCCCAGCATTTCACATGATGTACCTTGCATATAAATTAAATCAGCAGGGTGACAATATACAGGCTTGACGTACTCCTTTCCCAGTTTGGAACTAGTCTGTTGTTCCATGTCCAGTTCTAGTGGGCCTGTTAAAAGAAAATTGGTCCTTTCAGGGATTCAATTTCTATTACCTTGAGCAAGATTTAAGCAAATCAACTGTCACTAGGCCTTTTGAAGACAGGAGGTTAACTTCCTATCGCTTATCAGTTTGTCAAAAATATGACTTTGATTTTGATATAATGGCTATGAGAAACATCACCAAAAGGAGAGAAAAAAAAAAAAAAAACTATGTGGAAAGTAAGAAAGAAAACACAGTGGAATCAGGAGGAGATTAAACAGGAGCAGAACACTCTTTCCCAGAGAAGCCAGAAATGAGGGTGTATGACAGAGAGAAAAATGGAGAACCTTGATGTTGAATTACCCTGTCTGTACCACCACCCTATGTCAGCACAGACGACTGAAAGAACACAGAGGCACAAGCTAGATCCTATATCCAGCCACACACTGCACAAGCTTAGAGTCCTCAGAGGCTACGGCAAGGGCCATTTTAAAGCAAATTTCATAAACAAATTATGCCCCATTGTTATACCCTCTCTCAACTCAGAACAAGATAGAACATTCTACATAAGAACCTTTGAGACAATTCTAAGATTCCAATTAAATGTATACAGTCCTTATGGGATCAGAGAGATTCGATTTCAAGTATTCCAGACACACCTCTTTCCAGATCTGGATTATTAGCAGGAACTTGCATATTAGTGCCTAGGCATTCTTGCGCCCTCTAGTTTCTCCTTGGATAAAACTCAAGGGGGTTAGGAGGTTTCCACATAGTTCTCTTTCTGGTCAATCTGTCATTCTTGGTGCATCACCCTCACTTTCCGAAAATGACACAAAATCCACCCAGATTCTTCCAAAAAGGGATTATGTCACTCCTTAATCCTATGACGCTGCTTAAGTAACCAAACAAACTCCTTTCCCACTGGAAAAGTAATGTACTCACAGTTCTCTCCATATTCCAAGGAGAGGACTGTGGATTTCTTGGCTTGTTCTTCACTGGTACAATCACAGAAACAAACAAGAGTGATTTCTTTTTTACTAGATGAACATTCTGTACTGAGTGACACACTCTAAACTGTTGTGTATTCAATATTTCTCTTTCTTTATGCATTTCCTTCCCCTAGGGGTCTTATTCATTCCTGACTGCTGAGTAGTTCTGAGGCAGGGCACCTGGGCCAGTGACATTAGAAGAAAAGGAAGACAGAAATAAAGAGTAACAATTCAGTTGGGCAATCATCTTAATTGACCAGAAACATAGATGCTAAGCAAGCAAGCGCAAATTATATGCAGTTCATATATAAGTCCTAGATGTCTACCCTTTAGTTTCTGGCACTTTCATGAGACTTCAGGGCATTAAAGAAGAAGAATCACTTCGCTGATAAGAAATCTGGTTTGCCTAAAATCTTTTTCTTCTCTTTGTGTGTGTGTGTGTGTGTGTATGTGTGT
>SJYC01147420.1:0-35203 GCA_006408675.1 Madoqua kirkii
GTGTCCAGTAATGAGTTATGAGATGTCAGTGGTTTTGGAGTAACTTGAGCTGCCTGTAGATTGAAGCTCAGGGGTGTGTTCCTGTGTTGCTGGAGAATTTGTGTGGTATGTCTTGCTCTGGAACTTGTTGGCCCTTGGGTGGTGCTTGGTTTCAGTGTAGGTATGGAGGCATTTGATGAGCTTTTATTGATTAATGTTCCTTGGATTCAGGAGTTCTCTGATGTCCTCAGGATCTGGACTTAAGCCTCCTGCTTCTGGTTTTCACTTTTATTTTTACAGTAGCGTCAAGCCTTCTCCATCTATACAGCACCGATGATAAAACATATAGGTTAGAGATGAAGAGTTTATCCACATTGAGGGACACCCAGAGAGGTTCACTGAGTTACATGGAGAAGAGAAGTGGGAGGGGGGAGTTAGAGGTGACTGGTATGAGATGAGGTGAGATCAGAGGAAGAGAGAGCAAGCTAGCCAGTAATCTCTCCCTTATGTGCGCTCCACTGTCTGGACTGCTCAGAGATGTTCATGGAGTTATACAGAGAAGAAGAGAGGGAGGAAGGAGACAGAGGTGGCCAGGAGGATAAAAGAGGGAAATGAAAAGGAGAGAGACAGATCCAGCCAGTAACCAGTTCCCTAAGTGTTCTCCACCCTCTGGAACACACAGAGATTCACAGAGTTGGGCAGAAAAGAGAAGGGGGAGGGAGGAGACAGAGGCAACCTGGTGGAGAAAAAGGAGAGTCCAAAGGAAGAGAGAGCGGTCAAGCCGGTAATCTTACTCTCAAGTAAAATGAGTACTGAAGATTGGGTTTTTAAAGGTACAAAATTGATAACAAATACCAAAAAGCAAAGATCAAAAATCTAGAGTAGAGATTGGATTTTCAAAAATATAATATTAAAGAAAAGAAGAAGAAGAAAGAAAAGAAGAAAGAAAAAAAAAGTCCCAAGAATTATTTAAAAAAACAACAACAACCACAAAAAATATATATGGTGTTTGCTTTAAGAACTTAAAAATTAAAAAATGTTAAAATTAAAAAAAAAGGAAAGACAAAGAAAATAAGAAAAAACCAAAACAACAAAAAAAGAATGATTTTAAAAATAGTAAATGTATATCTGGGGCTTTCTCTGGTGTTTTTGTGGGCAGTGTGGGGTCAGTTCATATTCAGATAGTTCCTTGGTCTGGCTCATATTTCTTAAGATTTATACTTCCAAGGCGGTTCCCTCTCTTTTAGCTTCTTCTGTTTGCTGGTCTCTTCAGTGTCTGTTTTCTTCCTTGACGCAAGGGGGCGGTTGTGGACACTTTTTATTTTTTAGGCTCACTTGTTCAGTCGCACTGTGGGGAGCGAGGGATGCTGCAAACAAATAACACTGGCATGTGCTCGCAGTGTCTCAGCCACGCTGGGCCTGCCCCCGCTCACTGTGCACACAGCTCAGGCTCTAGGTTGCTCCGCTGGGAACCGTCTGAGGCCAGCCCTGGGCTGCATGCACCTCCCCAGTCTAAGCCGCCCAGGCTCAGGCACTCAGGCAGTCCTCAGAGGCACAGGCTCCATTGGGCCTGCGTTTTGTGCCCTTCCCAAGTCCAAGCAGCTCGAGTGTTTGGCGAGTACGGTCGCTGTGACTTATCACCTTTCCTGTCCCTGCTGCTCAGTTTTCTGGGTGTACCACTGGTGCCCCTTTTTAGGCAGATGGTGACTGTCCAGAACCCCAAGAAGTCATAGTTAGCAAAGAAGCTTGCTTGCAGTTTGGAAGTTAATGTTTCTCTGGGGCTGCGATTGCCCCCTTCTGGCCCTTCTGGCTCTGGCTGCCTGTCACTGGAGGGGGATGGTCTGCAGCCAGCTTATTCTGTTCTGTCCTTTGTTCTGTGTGCGGTCCTGGCAGTGTCTTAAGTTAGAGCTTTTCGCTTGGTAGCTATCTCATAGTCTGGTTTGCTAGCCCAGGTTAGTTCACTCTGGTTATGCTTGAGGCATTCCAGCTGGATTCTTAAAAAGCACTGCAGCTCACGCCCGCCTGCCCAGCCCCTGCTTGCTAGAGGTGGATGCAGGCGTTTGCGCTGCTTCTCCACTGAGGGAGTTACTGCTGGGCTCGTAATCTGTTGCTTTAAATTATTTATTTATTTTTCCTCCGTGATATGTTGCCCTCTGTGCTTCCAAGGCTCGCCACAGACTCGGCAGCAAGAGTGTCTCCCGGTGTTTGGAAATTTCTCTCTTTTTGACTCCCTTCCCAGGACGGAGCTCCCTCCCTACGTCTTTTTTCTCTTTTTTCTATCTTTTATATTTTTTCCTACTTGTTTTTGAAGACAATGATCTGCTTTTTTGGGTGCCTGATGTCCTCTGCCAGCATTCAGAAGTTGTTTTGTGAAGTTTACTCAGCGTTGAAATGTTCTTTTGATGAATTTGTGAGAGAGAAAGTGTTTTCCCCATCCTATGCCTCTTCCATCTTAGGACCACCCATTGAAATAGTTGATTGATTACCTTATATAGAAAGATTCTGTGTATGTTAGTAAAATATTAAATGAGAAGAAAAAAGTAAAGAATGGAGACATTTTCTCAATACTTTCAGTAGTGAAGAAAGCCAGAAAGAGAAAATAGTGTATTTCCATTCAGTGGGAAAATTGTTTGCCAAACTGAAGCTTCTATCCTGAGGTTTTAGGGGAGAACTTTCTTACCCTACTTCATGTTAGCTGTGCAACCTCAAGCAAATTACTTATCTCCTTTAACCTTCCTGGTGGCTTCCCTGGTGAATCAGCTTCCCTGGTTTCTCAGACGGTAAAGAATCCGCCTACAGTGAGAGAGACCTGGGTTTGATCCCTGAGTTGGGAAGATCCCTTGGAGAAGGGAATGGCTAGCCACTGCAATATTCTGGCCTGGAAAATTCCATCTTCAGAGGAGTCTGGCGGGCTACAGTCCATGGGGTCGCAAAAGTCGGACACGACTGAGTGACTTTCACTCTAAGCCTCTGGCCCTTTGATTATACAATTTAGTTAATAATATAGGATTGTTAAAAAGAGAGAGAGAGAGATAACCTACATAAGTACTTAATATAGTGTCTGGTACCTGGAAGGCTCTGTAATTATTAGTTTTGATGATTATTTAAATAACAGATGAATGGGCTCTAATTCAGTTATAGTAACAGTAGGAATGGTAGAATGCACCAAGAACAGAAATCCTCCAAGAGCTATTAATACCCAGTTGTGCCTCTAGTAATTTAATTTTTAACAAGCAACTTGTGACATAGATGTTCAGATATGGTTTTCTTCAGATTTGTTGTTTTTTCTAGTTACATTTACTGAACACTTTATTCTGTAACATGGATGCATTTGATTCTAGTGCTCCTATTAAGTTTCTGCAGTGATGAAAAGATTTGACTGTATGTTGTGTTGAATAATAAAAGTTACATCCAAAGAGCTGAAAGCCTTAACTGACATTGATTCTCACACTGGCTCTGTTCCTATATTTGTGCAGGCATTAATTTAATCAGAGCTAGGATCTGCCTGCAGCAAGGACTCAGCAGCCTGGGAAATTGAGCTTTCTGCTACCCTCACTTTTAAATACATCATTTGGAATTTGTAGTAATAGAATAACTTTATTGCTTAGATATGAATTGTGCATTGTGTGACGTATATTTATAAACATTCACACTTATTTCCATTTGAATGGTAGAATGACACTATGATCATTAAAGGAGACTTTTATACCTTTTATATTATATGAGAGAGCATTTTATATAATATGAGATAATAAGTTAGGTTATTTTATTATGTGCAAGCTGGGTTCACTTAGGAAATGCTATGTACCTTCTCTGAGCCTCAATTTCTTTAAGATGGAGATACTCATAGATTTATTGAAGATTGAAATATATCTTATACACAGGAAATGTACCATATAAGTTGCTGTGGTCCTTGGTGGATAAGTCATTGACCTAGTCTGATTTATTGCTTTTTACATACCGAGTGACAATCTCAAAGACAGAAGGTAAATTGACCAGGGCATTGCAGTTATCCTGTGGCAGAGCTGGGATTGAAACTCTAGTCTTCCAGTGCCCTCATCAATATTCTCTTTAATGTTAGCATAATGACAGATAAAATTGGGGATGGTGAACTAAGCCTCAGGATAGTAACAAACCAAGGACTGAAACAGAAATGCACAGGAGAAAAAAAATTACATTTGTATATCTGATCCCACAGGTAATTATTTGGTACTTGGAGGGTCCAAGCCCTTTGACTCTTTTCACTGATATCTGTTTTACATTGACATTTGAATAATTCTTATCTTATTCCATAGAGAAAGGAAGGTATAAAGTGCCTTCTTTATTTCTCAGTAAAGCCCAGCTACTTGCAAAACAAAGTTAGGCAGTTCTCAGTAAAATGACTGAAAGACTGCCTTTTATTATTGTTTTTATTATTATTTATTGCTAATAATTTATTTTGTAATTTTAATAAAATTATTATTACTGTTCTTATTACCATTCTTTTGGAATAAAAAGTTGTATTAGGCAGAATGATGGTCCCAAAGAATGTCAGCACGCTACTCTCCAAAACCTGTGAACATGTTAGGTTACACAGCAAAGAGGGGAAATACAGTTGCAGATGAATTGAGACTGCTGATCAGCTGAACTTAAAATGAGATGATTCTACTCAGGCGGGTCCAGTATCATCACAAGCACCCTTAAAAATGGAAGAGGGTGATATAAACTTTGTGAAGACAATCTCTCTCCCTTTACAGAAATCTAAACTAACAGCTTTTGACAGATATATTTTGGCTGGGGAGGGAGAGAGGAGGTACAAAATAGGATCAAACCTTTAAGGCAGAGGGAAGGAATGGATAAGGAGGGGACAAATATTGCCCTTCCTCTGGCAGCTGCAGTAGGAGTGGAGAGGCATGTCTTGGCTCATGGAGGTGCTCCATGGAAAATAGTAAGACTTTCATGCAAATAACTTAGAGGTTATCAGGTCCTAAGGACCAAGCTAAGCATATTCCTGTGTTTTAAACGCATCTGTTATCATAGGTTCTGACTTCAAGTTTAGAACAGCAACCACTTTAATGGTAGTAACTTTGAGTAGAAGTACTTAAGTCTTGTCCCTTGTTTGGATATTGGGTAAAACCAATTGCATGTGTGTTGAAGGTACAGGCATATGTATATATATATATATATATATATATATATTTGTATATATATATATTTGTGAGTGCAAATGCACAGAAGTCACAGATTAAAATTTTTGCTAAGCTCAAAGGAAGGACATTTTAGATGTGTATTTAGACTGCTTTCAATGAGATAGAAAAAAGTGACTTTTTTTTTTGCCTACTTGACTTTGCATATACAAATTTACTATATAATAAGAAGGTGAAGTATTTCTTAGAGGTATATCTTTATCAGGGAAGGAAATCTTCCACACAAATGCTCACCAGACTTTGTATGTATCACTGGCCAGAATTCTGATGCCCAATGACTCTCACCTGCAGAAAAAACTAATAAATAAAGGATGCCACATTTCAGTCTCTGGGATGAAATCAGTAACTGCCAGGAAGGAAGAAAGGTGAAGGAAAATGGCTATGGTTAAGCATGCAATTTCTACCAGAAAGGAATGTGTACTTGCTATGGGTAAATTAAATTTTTATAAGAAAAAGATGATTATTAAGACATTTCCATTTTGGAAATTAGTATAGAAGTCTTTCTATCCAATGGTTGTTATCTTGTAAATTCTTCCCTTCCTTAAAGTGTGGAGGACATAAAACAGTCATCAGACAAGAAAAATGAGCAAGAAGACAGAGGAGTCCTGAAGTTAAATAAAACAAAGCTCTAACATTTTTACCAGGAAAGAATTTGGGAAGGGAGCATAGAATAAATTCTTTATAGCTCTCAGTCTTATATTGAGGTGCCATTGAATAAGATAAATAGTCTACTATTGTGTGACGCAGAGAAACACGGTGTGAATCAAAGCAGGCAATGTTATTGCTTTCCAAGGCAGCAGTTTGACTAAACTGAGTACTATATCTAGTATTTGTCACTATTTCTTAGATAGGGTATAATTTCTCTTGAAGGACTATTGCACTAAGTCACTTAATGATACCAAGCTTCCAAGATTTAAGATGTAAAGGAAGAATGTTAGAAGTTGGGGATTTGTTCACAGGGAGGTAAAAGGGAGTTTAAATTCCCATTTAGCCTTGGCAGTTTCCCTCACTGGCAAAGACTATTTCTCTCTCTCTCTCTCTCTTTTTCTTTTTATTCAGTGCCAGTCCATATTCTGTTGCTACTTCTCTCAGGCACCACTTTAACTGCAGCACTTTATGTGAGGAGCACAAGTAAAGCAAGAATCAGTGCCGCTCTGTGAATTGTCTGTCACTGGGAGCCTTAAATGTGGTTTCTTTCCTGCCTACAGGAAAAGACAGCAAATGCATTTTGAGTTGGGGAGAGCAGGTTGTATGTTCTTAATAACTGGCATATTTATTATGACTTAAACAGGAAATTGCATATGTGTAGGTTGAAAACCAGTTGAGTAGAATCATTAGCTTTGTCCACAGGCAAAATGACACCCAGGGCTATAAGTGCTATAAGTGTACAGTTCTTCAGCAAAACTAATAGAATAAGGTTAATTAGACCTTAGACAGACCTAGGTTAATTCCCTGGCTGTTCATTGGCAACTATGATGACTTGAGAAAGGTGCATGCCACCCAGAGCTTCAGTTTCTTCATCTGTAAAATTGAGATAATGATTATACACATCAAGTTAGGCTTTAGTCATTTTAAAGGAGATAATTACTGTAAATTTCTGCATTAGGATCTGTTACACAGAAAGTGCTTACTTCATATCAGCAATGATGCTGACAATAATAATGCCAACAGAATCCAAGTAAGCAGTCAGTAGACATTCAAAGATCAGTTTTTAGAAAAGAAAAATAGAAGTTTACGACTGTACAAATATAAATCAAAGCTTAAAATATATTAAAAATGAATTCTGAGATGCTGTGCAGACTTGGTCTTTATAGAGTCAGGCTAAAGGCCTCTCTGTAATTTAGCTGAATCTGCCACCCCATGTAAGTAATACTATGCTGGTCATATCTTAACCATTAATGGTTAATAAAATGGATATTGCCTCATGAGTCCACATGGTTCATACCAGTCTCAACATTTAATGGCCCTTTTGACCTTGGGAAAAATACTTAATTTCTCTGTGATGAAGACTTTGTTTAGTGAATTGGGAGCAATTGTAAAGCTGTTCCATGGGGTTGCATCTAAGGTTTTTATGAAATTATTGTGCAAGGACTCAGAATAGTGCATGACATATAGTAAGCATTCAATAAAATTTAGCAATGATTAGTGGTGAAAAAAAAAAAGAAAATCCCATCAGTTATAGGAGGACAAATGGCCTGGATCTGACACCACATATAGTTTCAAACTGACATTCAACTCAGATCAGTTGGGAATAGAACATCATCTTTTTCTGCATACATTAGGATTTGGTGCCAAGAATAACAGTGGCTTAAATAAAATCTAGGCTTTTTATTTTTCCTCTGAAGGTGCACAGTACAGAATGTTTAAGAAAGAAGACAAAGAGAAGACAAAAGAACATGCTGTTTTTCAAGCTTGAAGTAGAGAATGAGCTATCATAAGACACCTTTATGGAGACTTGACAACACATCTTAAGTGTAAGCACTGTTTGGAAAAGGTTTACTACCCTATTGATTATTTTAAAATATTGTAGAAATATATGTCTACTTCATAAAGTTTGGGGTGGCTGATTACAGCACTGTTTGCAGAAATCCAGGTTGTGCATTCACCCCTAAAAACAGTTTGGCTTGTTTTATCTTCTGTTTAAGATTCTTCAACAGTGGAAAGATGATACTATATAATAACTGAAGTATGGTACATCTGAAAAGTCAGTAACAATTGTCATTCTTTTACCACAGTTTATTGTGTTCTTTCACAACTTAAGATAACCCAATTAAAAATGAGGTGAGGTGAGGTGAGGTGAAGTCGCTCAGTCATGTCTGACTCCTTGCAACCCCATGGACTGTAACCTACTAGGCTTCTCTGTCCATGGGATTCTCCAGGCAAGAATACTGGAGTGGATTGCCATTTCCTTCTCCAAGGGATCTTCCCGACCCCTCGAACCCAGGTCTCCCGCATTGGAGGCAGACGCTTTAACCTAATAGTTTGCCAACCCCTGCTTTTTGTTGGGCCTGCTATACAAGTAATGGAGACTCCAAAACAAATGAACAATAGTCAGTGCTTGTAAATCTAGTAAGAGGATTTACAAAAAACTTTTTTCTCTGGAGTTCTAGCCTACATGTTGGTTAAGAAGGTGCCTGTAGTTTGCTTTTATTTTTATAGGAAATATAAATGTTAAATCTCTTAGCATCATTTGTTGGAATGCTGAAAAACAGCCTAAGTCATAAAACTAGAAAGCATCAGAATACCGTGGTTTCTAATTGTGAAAATACCCTTTATCCATCCATTCATCCACGTTCTATAGACATGCACTGCCCAATATGCTAGTCACCTATGACTATCAAATTTTTAACTTATTAAATTTAATTTAAAATTTAGTTCCTCAAATGCTTAAAGTCACACGTCAATGCTTGAAAGTCACATGGAGCTAGTGGCTGCCATATTGGAGAGTACAGATGCAGAACAATCACATACTTACAGAAAGTTTTACTGGTCAGTGCTGGTATAGATTCCTTAGGACTCCCTCTGTGCCTCCTTCCTCCCCCACAGTTCTTCCCTGCATGCCTACTGCATCTTTGCAATATCTCCTTCAGTCTACAGGAAGTTCCTGTTTATATTTAATGCAAAACAAACTCACACACAGAAATCTGCTTAATGCCCTTTACTTTCTCATTTTGGATTTGGAAATGTTAGAAATGGAGGATTTTTATATTCTTTAGTCTCATGAAATGTGTTGGTCTCTTCACACCTATACTCTTTAAGATCTCAGTTCCGGGTCTCCTGTCCATGAAATGACATGGGCCATATATGTGGTGGAAGTCAGTTTCCTGCTATTCATTGACCTCTACCATACTCATACTCCTGCCCTGTCCACACATTGCACCGTTAACTTACATTTTCCCAGACAGTACTTTTTTATTTAAACTATAAGCTTCCCTCACTTCCCTCCAGTCTAAAATTCTTATATGGCCTCCAATTTTTCTTAGAATATGACCAATAATGCACAACATATATTGAGTGCTTTACTTCATGCTAAAGCTATTCCATTTTATCCCGTAGATCACCTCTTTTAATCTTCTGAACAATCTTTTTTAAAAAATTAATTATTTGTTGGCTGTGCCAGGTCTTAGTTGCCGCATACAGGATCTTTGATCGTCGTTGTGGCATGCAGGATCTTTAATAGAGGCATGTGAACTTTTAGCTACAGCATGTGGGAATCTAGTTCCCTGCCCAAGGATGGAGCCTGGGCCACCTGCATTGGGAGCACTGAGTCTTAGCCACTGGACCGCCAGGAAGTCTCCTCAAAACAATCTTAGAAATAGCTATTATTACCATCTCCTCTGATTCTTGACTCATCATATAGGTGAGGAAACTGAGAAAGGAAGAGCTGAGATAACTTTCTCAAATTTACATAGCCAATAAAGTGACAAAGCTGATATTAGAAATTACAGAGATTGGTTCCAAAGAAAAGCAATCACATCCTTATATTTGTGTTTCCTCACAGTGACTGGAATATGTCAGTTCCAATACTTCAGCCAGAAGAGATGGAAATGTAGGCTTTTGCAGCTAACTTGTTAGAGGGACAGATTAAACTAGAAAACAAACTCCGAATCATTGTTCTCTTTCCTTTATTATACTCTTTTGTTTAGTCTGTTCAAGTATTAAATTATAATATAAAAAAAAAATTTAACAAGCATTACAATCATTAAAAAGGTAGTTACTTACATGCTGCTATATCCCATGACCTTTTCTAGACACTGAGTTTCAAAACTGAAGATTACATATGCAAATATTAAAATGAAATGCCAAGTAACAGAATCCCAGTTGACCATAGCCTCAAATGACTGGGATTTTCTTAAACACTTTTGCATTTTGCATAAATATAAATTTCACTCTATGACAAACTCTATTACGTAAAGCCCATTTCCTTTGAAATATTATTCTCTAAACTATAGCAGCCTGGCATCATGCAGGCAAGCAAAAAGCCTCCATTAAGTACTGTGCCCAAAGTTTCATAGCTGTGGCATAACAAGCTTTGGAATTTATAGAACAATTATAGAATTATAGAACAATCAAAGCTTTATATAACTGCTGCAAATGCTAGCTTCAGCACCCCAGGTGGGATTTTAGGAAATGCTAGTGCTACTATTGCAAATGCATTTTAAAATTTGTTGTTGTTTGATGCTTCTTGCTTGCTTTTTTCCCCTTTAATTTGTTTGATTGGTTGGTTGATTGATTTTGCCTATTTTTGAGCAAAGTTTTCTCTCCTTACATTCCACTCCTGTATAACATTGTAAAATCATCTAAGCATCTGTACATCCAAAAAGTGTTTAAGACACACTGATTGCCTTAGCAAAATTACACTAGTCAATCCTTACAGTAATCTTCATTTGAGAGATAGGAAAACAGAGGCACAGAGGGGTGAAACAGGTTGCTCCATGAGAAACAGTGGGTAAGCTATAGAGCAAAATATTAAAGTGTACCTTGTTGACCTTCAAGCATATGCTTTTAAAAAATATTTATTTTACTTATTTGAGTATGCTGAGTCTTATTTGTGGCACACGGGATCTTCGGTCTTTGTTACAGCATGTGGGATCTAGTTCCTGACCAGGGATCAAAATTGACCCCTTACACTTGGAGCATGGAGTCTTATCCAGTGGACCACCTGGGAAGTACCTGCAAGCATATGTTTCTACCAATCTCCTGTGCCCGTCCCCCTTTTCTGTTTTCTGGAGCTGGCATGGCATAGTAAAGAATACTATGAATTTTGATATTAGGGTAGTTTAAGTTAGAATTAGCTTCTGGAAAAGGAGTTTGTGTTTTACAGTCTCATGCACACATTATAATTTAAGCCAATCATTCTAAATTTTAGAAAATTCTTGCAGAATAAAATGGGACACTCAATGGGCAGGCAGGAAGTTCAGTTCTTATGTGCCCATCCTTCTTCCTTCCAGGGAGAGGCCCTCTCATCCATCTTTTTTCTCCTTTGATTAATGACACGGTTTTTACTTTATCCTTCATTCTTCTCTCCTGCCACTACTGTCCCTCTCTCTCTTTCTTTCCACCTCTTACTAACAGAATTTATTTAAAAAATAATGTCTACCTAGGATGCGGCCCTAGCCCTGCTGCTTAATTGAATTGAATAGAATTATGAGCATTTAGCCTTGAGTCTGTTTCTTCATTTATAAAATGCAATAGGTATTCTCAGTGATGCTTCCTAGAACTTCCATTCTGTAAGGTTGATGATATTTCTTTCAGACACACTGGGCACTTATAATATTTTATTCTTCAGATTCTATCCTAATGTTTTCACATTTCCCAACTTCTGTACCTTACGCTAATTTTCTCATCTTTTATTGACGAATGGAAAGTCATTAAACATTTGAAATGAGATGAAACATCTTGCTCCATCACATTTCAATTCTCCATCTGGCTTTTGCAATTGGAATTTAGTGGCAAATGTGATTCTGAGCTTTGGGGGGCTGTATGTGAGCAAGAAATACTGATGCCATCAGCCCACATGTCTATAAAGCCCTGAACTTTGTAGTCTCCATCATTTTCTGAGAAACAGATGGCAAAGAAAATAATCCTAAAATAATCCCACTGTGAGGATGTGGGGAAGGGAAAAAGAAGAAGAGGGAGGGAGAGAGAGGGAGAAAGGAAGAAAGATATTGATTTAGAACCGTACGGTGCATTTGTGCATTTATTGTCTAGAAAAGAAAAGGATTTCACTGGGAGAAAGGTAGCCTTTGCCTCTTGAGGGAAGAAGCAGTGAGTGTATATAAAACAGTGCTTGAAGACTGAGGAGTCATTGATAAATAACTTGTTTAAAAGTATGGGTCTGAAGGAGCAAACTAAAATTTCTACAGTGGGAGATTAGAAAGAATGTCATTCCATAGTTTTACTGGCTAACCCCTAGTCTGTAACAGAGATATTGATTCTATCTCATAACTTAAGTCAGCCATAGGAAAGACTTTCTAGGACTATAGCACATATAAGTACCATAGGCCAGGAGTTGGTGTCTGAGTGGAAATTCCCCAAAATTCCAAGTACAAAATGGAAACATAGAAGTGTTAGTTGTTCAGTTGTGGTTGATTATGCAACCCCATGGACTGTAACCTGTCAGGATTTTCTGTTCATGAAATTCTCCAGGTAAGAATACTGGAGTGGGTAGCCACTCCATTCCCTTCTCCAGAGGATCTTCCTGACCCAGAGACTGAACCCGGGCCTCCTGTATTGTATGCAAATTCTTTGCTGTATGAGCCACCTCTGACCTGATAAAACTGAGCTCTTCAGCAGCAGTGTCTAGATCAGTAGATGGAAGTTATCAGTAGCTCTAATAAAGAAGGTATGGAAAAAGACATCAATGCTCTTTATTAACTTAAACATTTCTAGAAATATCTGAATTTATGCAACACTAAATAAAGATGTATTCATTGAATTTTAGTGTTGTTGATCAGAATAGCTAACATCGGAATAGCTTGTAGAATATCTTTCATAATATTTCAGGAACTAGAATCTGCTAGAACCGATTGTATTGTCTAAAGATTTCCACTCTAAAAAAAGTAAAAGATGAAAATATTCAATGATGCTTTTTCTCTTTTTAAAGCAATATAAATTATTTATTGATTTAAACATGAGTGTTTTTCTCAAATTAATACAATTTCTGCACTAAAAGAGTACACCCAAATCAGATTTACTAGTACTATTAAATAATAAGGAAACTGAACTGTGAGGTGGCGGGAGAGCAGGGGCAGATTATAAACCACATAGAAGCCAACAACGCCAAAAATTTACAATCACAGACCAAATAATATTTCAAGGCTTTCTGTCAAAGCTCAAGGATATAAAAGTAGATATGACTATTTCACTCGAGTCATTATTTTTCTTTTCCTAACACAAGCAGGTCAGACATTGACAGAGATTAGCTGTGCAATCAATGCTTTTGGTTGGAATTTCCAAAACAAACAGCATGAATGGTTAATGTATATAAAGGTACTTCTGTTTAATAATAATAACCTTGGTTTTAAATTAATTATTTAAAGACCTCTGCTTCTTTACACGCTCTCTATACATGTCGGCATTTTTAGAAAGACATTCACAGAGAGGTCCATCATATCCATTAGGGAGTTCTACATTGATCTTTAAGGGACCCTGAGGAAGGACTTACCTCAACATCAAGGTCTTGGTTCTCTGAAGCAGAGAACTGAAACAGATCGTTGTTTTCCATGCCTGAAATTTTAGAATTTTCTTGGTGTTCAGATAATTTTAACTGTGTCTAATTACTAAAGCTGCAGTTCAGTACCCGTTATCCCTAGAAGCCATTTTTTATCCCTAAACATGGAAATGATCTAGGACTCCATTCTGAACAACCATGCAGCTTTTAACATACCTGTTCACAATACTTAGCACTTTTTAGCTTCACTGCATTTATTAGCAAGTTTTCCCTACCACATGTAATTCATCTAGCTCTGTATTTCCCATAGAACTTGTTCCATAAGTTTATATATGTGGGAGGAGATAAAAAGATCATTGAAAAATAATTTTAATTAATTAATATATTCATCGCTTCTTCTGGTGAAACAAAGTATGATATACATTTATGTGGTGGCATCTTGAATGCACACATAGAAATGTAAGTTATACACTTAAAGTTTAAGCATTTTACTATATGCAAGGCAGTCTCAATTAAGATAACTAAATACTAACAGAGGGATTAAGGCAGTATCTGTTTCTTAAACGCATGTTAGCTATGTATAGTATTATGTATGAAGTATGACTTGGAGACTTCTGAGTTCAATATTCTCATTCTGTGCTGCTTCTTGATGTAAAAAGGTAAATATTACCTAAAAAAATAGACAACATACAGAGATACAGAAATAAGTCTCTGTCTCAGAGATGCATTATTTGGTTTCTCCATACTAACTGCTTAATAATAGATTTATTCTATCCTCCAAAGAGATCTTCCAAAATACAAAAATCACCCCATCATTGCCCCTTTCAGAGGTTCCCTTTCTTCTTGGTACCTTCCTTATAAGATGAGCTCCTTTGCATGACACATAAGACCTCTAAGCTACAGCCACCAATTTCTGCTTTAGCCTCATGCTCTCCTATACCTCTAACCTTCTCTGTAAGTGTTGTTTTTTTCTCCCCAAAGGACTTCTCTGCTTTTTATTCTCATCTTTTACTATTCAGCTCTAGTAATATTTTTTTGTAGCCTTCTATGAACACTTCTACACCTTAGACTTTTACAAAGGTCTTTCTTTCTCCAAAATCCCAAAGTACCTATTGACAGCATAGTGATACTGAAAATATTAAATAAAGTAATATTTTAAAGCAATTAATATGGCATTGATACTTGATAGATACTAAACCCAGGAATCGAACCCATGTCTCTCGCATTGCAGGCAGATTCTTTACCACCTGAGCCACAGGGAACTCCAAGAATACTGGAGTAAGTAGCCTATTCCTTCTCCAGTGGATCTTCCCAACCCAGGAATTGAACTGGGGTCTCCTGCTTTGCAGGTGGATTCTTTATCAACTGAGCTATAAGGGAAGCCTACTAAATATTGATAAATAGTATTTTAAATTATTACCAAGCACATACTCCATTATTGCTTATAATGTATCTTATAATTATATACCCATTACCCCTAATAAACTCAATGTTTATCAAAGATAAAGCTGTGTTTATCCTGTTTGAAGAATATGAATAAAAATGATTAGGCAAAAGGTAAGACCTGTAATACTGTTTTACCTGCTTGAAAAATTCTCATATGATTTTGAATGTGATTTTATATTTTAAAAAGCTTAACACAAGCTGTATCTTGGTTCAGGTATAACACTTTGTATAATTTAGGGAATTTCTGGTTATAAATCTGATACCTTGATAAATAATGCATATTGGTTACAACTGCCAGCATAGTCTTTTCTCCAGCAATACCAACTAAGTTACTTAACACAAAATAAAAGTGATCGAATATTTTATAGCTTCTAGTATCTTTCTAAGAAATTTTTGTGATGTGGTAGGTTCTATATAGGATATATATATAGATATGTAGTAGGAAAACCTAGATTTTGTGATAGAGATAGAAATAGATAAACT
This sequence comes from Madoqua kirkii, assembly GCA_006408675.1. NCBI lineage: Eukaryota > Metazoa > Chordata > Mammalia > Artiodactyla > Bovidae > Madoqua > Madoqua kirkii. The sequence continues at coordinate 15,268 of SJYC01147420.1, forward strand.
CTCTATGTGAAAAAATATATATGTTTTATATATATATATATATATATATATATAATTTATAGTGGGAAGACTTTCCTTGATTCTGGAAAAGATTAAAGGCAAAAGAAGAAGAGGGTAGCAGAGGATGAGATGGTTAGACAACATAACCAACTCAATGGATGTTAGTTTGAGCAAACTCTGGGAGATAGTGAAGGACAGCGAAGACGGGTGTTTTGCTCTCCATGGGGTCGCAAAGTGTTGGACACGACTTAGTGACTGAACAACAACAATCCAATAAGTACCCGTTCGATAGGTTAGAAGGACACGTTTGATTTTCTGATTTCCAAGCCTAGAACTTATTAACGAGAACACTAGTAGGCTCTGTCATATATTCAATCAGGAAGAAAGATGGCTGATGGGAAGGAAGTAGACCAGCAAACTGGAAAAATAACCATAAGAATCAACATAACAAAAATAAAAATCAAACAGGAATGTGCATGGCCCTGAACCGTTTAATTAAAGTCTAAATAGTATTGTATGATTCCATAGTCTTGTCTCAGTCAATCACTGTTTGTGGTAGATAAGCAGACTATGTGAAGAATAGTTGAGGTTTTTGTAAATGTTACATCTTAATAATGGCTCCAGTTGGACACGCGCATGCACACATGTGTGTGTGTGTGTGTGTGTGTGTGTGTGTGTGTGTGTACAACCACAGAAAGAAAAAGATTTTTTTTAAACACTTTGAGCTGAAAAGAGAAAACAAATGAATATGCAGTAACTATACTAGTGTCTCTCACACATGGGGAAAAAGTTTTGCTTATAAGCCCCAAGTTTATCCTAAATATATAGCTTTTTTCCCATACTACTATACTTTAATTCAGTGACTTAGTTTCTCTAAATTTTATTTCTCAACTACTTGTTGGTATCATCTCCCCCCGCCCACCCCAACCCTCACCCACAGAGACCTGCTATTCGGAGACTAAGGATAATTATCAACAGGACAATATAGCATCGGTGAAGTAATTATGCCCAACTTAGTATATCAAATGACAGTTTGGTTCTATTTTCAAGAAAGATATAATTTATCTTAGCATCAGAATTATAGTCACATTTTAACAAACACAGATACAGAAATAAAAATAGGGGCTTCCCTGGTGACTCAGACAGTAAAGAATCTGCCTGCAATGAGTGATGCCTGGGTTTGATTTTGGGGTTGGGAAGATCCCCTGGAGAAGGGAATACCCACTCCAACATTCTTGCCTGAAGAATTCCATGGACAGAGAAGCCTTATGGGCTATAGTCCATGAGGTCTCAAAGAGTCAAAAGCAATTGAGTGACTAACACACACACATAAAAATAAAATGTTAATAATCCCAAAATGAATAGTTCTGCTTCTAAAGCCCCAGTCAATACCAGGAAGCTCCTGTGGTTTTCTCTTATCTAAGGTACAAATAAAAGTCATCTTGGAAAAAAGACGGGGGTATAATAAACTCTTCCTAACTTTCTTTTGTGTTTTGGACCAGTAGTATTCTTGGGTGCCTTTGCATGAACAAGTGGAGTTCACATGTCAGACACACAGGAAGAATGGCAAATAATACAGCCTAGCAGTAGTAAGCAAAAATATTGAGTTATATAATTCTGTTGTTTTTTTAACTTGTAGAATTCAGTAACTGACTCTTTAAAATGGGAACGTGAATTCCTAATGCACTGACACAGTATTCAAGAAATAAAGCCATATGGCATGTAGAGTGTCTAGCACATTAAACCTAGAAACCCAGCTATAACACCCATACTCCCATTGTTTCACACATTCACTTACCTACATCCATGTATGTACTGACACTGTGCCAGGTAAGAAAGTCTTATTTTATTTATTTATTTTTTGGTTTGTTTTTAATTAGTATAACTGTGTTTAAAATTAATTTATTTTAATTGGACGATGATTACTTTACAATGCTGTGATGGTTTTTTGCGATATATCAACATGAATCAGCCACAAGTACACATGTGTCCTCCTCACCCGATCCTGAACCCTCTTCCTACCTTCTTCTCCACCCTATCTCTCTGGATAACCCACCTTCCTCCCTACCCTATTCCTCTGTGTTGTCCCAGAGCACCAACTTTCTGGGTGCCCTGCCTCACGCATCAAACTTGCGCTGGCCATCTATTTCACATATGGTAATACCATGTTTCAGTGCTTTTTCTCAAATCATCCACCGTTGCCTTCGCCCACTGAGTCCAAAAGTCTGTTCTTCTTTGCTGCCCTTCTGTAAGATCATCATTACTATCATTCTAAATTTTGTATATATGCAGTACTACACAGTATTTGTCTTTCTCTTTCTGAAGAAAGTCTTATTTTAAAAGAGAAGGGAATCCAGGTAACCTCATCTCAAGTAGACTTGCTATAGATATGTTGAGTCTGTCACTTTCAAAGAACTATTTCCTCCCTACCTTATTCCTCTGTGTTGTCCCAGAGCACCAACTTTCTGGGTGCCCTGCCTCATGCATCAAACTTGCACTGGCCATCTATTTCACATATGGTAATACCCATGTTTCAGTGCTTTTTCTCAAATCATCCACTGTTGCCTTTGCCCACTGAGTCCAAAAGTCTGTTCTTTGCTGCCCTTCTGTAAGATCATCATTACTATCATTCTAAATTTTGTATATATGCAGTACTATACAGTATTTGTCTTTCTCTTTCTGAAGAAAGTCTTATTTTAAAAGAGAAGGGAATCCAGGTAACCTCATCTCAAGTAGACTTGCGATAGATATGTTGAGCCTGTCACTTTCAAAGAACTATAGCATTGGAGTCATGGCATTAGAAGATTGTTAAAGGCTTTCAGTTCAGTTCAGTTCAGTCGCTTAGTCATGTCTGACTCTTCGTGACCCCATGAATTGCAGTATGCCAGGCCTCCCTATCCATCACCATCTCCCAGAGTTCACTCAGACTCACGTTCATCGAGTCAGTGATGCCATCCAGCCATCTCAACCTCTGTCATCCCCTTCTCCTCCTGCCCCCAATTCTTCCCAGCATCAGAGTCTTTTCCAGTGAGTCAGCTCTTTGCATGAGGTGGCCAAAGTACTGGAGTTTCGCTTTAGCATCATTCCTTCCAAAGAAATCCCAGGGTTAATCTCCTTTAGAATGGACTAGTTGGATCTCCTTGCAGTCCAAGGGACTCTCAAGAGTCTTCTCCAACACCACAGTTCAAAAGCATCAATTCTTCGGAGCTCAGCCTTCTTCACAGTCCAACTCTCACATCCATACATGACCACAGGAAAAACCATAGCCTAATCCCAAAGAAAGGCAATGCCAAATAATGCTCAAACTACTGCACAATTGCACTCATCTCACCTGCTAGTAAAGTAATGCTCAAAATTCCCCAAGCCAGGCTTCAGCAATACGTGAATCATGAACTCCTTGATGTTCAAGCTGGTTTTAGAAAAGGCAGAGGAACCAGAGATCAAATTGCCAACATCTGCTGGATCATGGAAAAAGCAAGAGAGTTCCAGAAAAACATCTACTTCTGCTTTATTGACTATGCCAAAGCCTTTGACTGTGTGGATCACAATAAACTGTGGAAAATTCTGCAAGAGATGGGAATACCAGACCACCTAACCTGCCTTTTGAGAAATCTGTATGCAGGTCAGGAAGCAACAGTTAGAACTGGACATAAAACAACAGACTGGTTCCAGATAGGAAAAGGAGTACGTCAAGGCTGTATACTGTCACCCTGTTTATTTAACTGATATGCAGAGTACATCATGAGAAATTCTGGACTAGAAGAAACACAAGCTGGAATCAAGATTACCGGGAGAAATATCAATAACCTCAGATATATGGATAATACCACCCTTATGGCAGAAAGTGAAGAAGAATTAAAGAGCCTCTTGATGAAAGTGAAAGAGCAAAGTGAAAAAGTTGGTTTATAGCTCAACATTTAGCAAACAAAGATCATGGCATCCGGTCCCATCACTTCATGGGAAATAGATGGGGAAACAGTGGAAACAGTGTCAGACTTTATTTTTGGGGGCTCCAAAATCACTGCAGATGGTGACTGCAGCCATGAAATTAGAAGACGCTTACTCCTTGGAAGAAAAGTCATGGCCAACCTAGATAGTATATTCAAAAGCAGAGACATTACTTTGCCGATTAAGGTCCGTCTACTCAAGGCTATGGTTTTTCCTGTGGTCATGTTAAAGGCTTTAGAAGATTGTTACAGGGATGTAATGAAACTTTTCAGAACTGATGCTCAGTCCTGCTATTTTGTCATAGAAATAACATTTCTTGAGCACATTGTTTCTAACATATTTACATTTAACTGTTAATTGATATTTACTTGGTTATATGTAACCTTGCAGATATTGCATACATACTGCCACACATACAAATGATTCTAAAACATATTAGCAACTAATGTTCTTCAGGGAGAATGCCTAGCTCATCACCTTAGTTTCAAGATGTAAAAGCAGTTTAACATTTGGTCATTGTGACTGTGTTCCTTTTTCCCTTTACCCTTTGTCAAAGGGAGATAACCAGTTTGTATTATAGAGAGGAGAACATTATACTCTGTAGCACTAATGATGGGTATATGATGAGAGTTTAATAAGTATAAGAAGTTTTCAAGTTATGGTACTAATCGCTATTGAGCCTTATGATTTTTTTTATATTATTTTTGTGGTGGTTATTATTTAGTAGAAGAAGAACATGGCTGTTAAAATCAACAAAATCAAGATTTAAATCATTTAATCTCTCTGTGTGTTTGATTTTCACACTTGTGAATAATAAGGTTGATCTTATAAGATTGTTATAAATAAATGAGCTTTTATATAGAAACTGGTTTGGTACCTGTCACAGAAGAAGCACACACATTTATATATTTATATTGATTTGTTTATATATTCACATTTATAAAATATCAGATTAACAATAGTATACAGGTTGTATATAAAACACATTTTGAAAATAATGTATGTTTGCTAGATTTTTGGGTTTATGCTTTCCTCTGAAATATTTCGATTGTTCATCATGTTTGTTTTTCATGGGTGCCTAATGGGCATAACTACTACACAGGAAAACAACCAGACCTCAAAAACTAACCTTGATGTATATTTCATATTCAAAACTGAATAGAGAAAAGAAAACTATTTTTTAAAAAAATTCTACAGTCTTCTCTTTGCTTCTATCTCCACAGAGTCAAATGCCACTCTTTTCCAAAATAAAATTTATCATTGATATGATCGTCCAAAATAAATAGCCTTTCTTGAGCATTAATTGGGAACTTTGTTGGCAAGAAGATTCCAACATCAAAATGGCCTACAGGCAGAGACAGTTCTTTGTTTCTCTGTTCAACTGTTAAGAATATGGTCTGACTGATGCATTCATATTGTTGTTATGAAAAAAGTATTTTACAATGAGCCATCCAGGCCTTCAGACAGAGGGATTTAACTGCCAGACAATATCCTATTGACAGAGCATAAGTCATTTAGAATTGAACAAGTACTTCCAGTGCATTGAGCACAATGTTAAACCCAAAACCACAAAGTATATGTGGCTCATGCACTAAGATGATTTTAATATAGTGGAAAAAACTGGTGTGGGCAGCATATTTCCAGAATAGTTGACTGCTGAGACTGAGTTTTTTCCTTGTTGTTTTTCAGGTGTACAAAGCTGCAGAAGAACATTCAATGGTTTGAGGAACAACATGAACAAAGATTCAAAACCAACATGAAATGACAAGGTAGGCACTAGTAAACATTAATTGCTCAACCTTAGAGTAATAGAGTGAGAAGAGAAAGAAGAATTAAGGCTAAAACGAGAACATCAGCCACTTGAACAAGAAGAATCTTTGTTTAAGCTGTGGTGATTGGAAGTCAAGGAGGGTGTCTAAGCAAAGTAAATGACATTTAACAAAGTAAATGGCTTTGTTGTAGTTGTTGTTATTTCAAGGTTACATTTCTCTTTTTGGAAAAAAAAAAAGCTATATTGAATTTTATAAATAAATTGAAAAAAGAACCCTGAAACTTACATAGAGCTACAAGAGACTCCAAACAGTGAAAGCAAACTTGATGAAGAACAAACCTAGAGGCGGCATACTTCTTGATTTCAACGTGTATTACCAATTATAGTGATAAAAAGAGTATGATACTTCATTGCGTGTTCTTGACTTCTTTGTCACAGATTACTTGACCAGAGGTGTGTGAGTTTATTTTGGGCTTTCTTTCTTCTTCCATTGATTTATATTTCTGTTTTTGTGCCAGTATTGTACTCTTTTGATTAGTATAACTTTGTAGTATAGTCTGAAGTCAGGGAGTCCAATTCTTCCCGCTCCATTTTTCTTTCTCAACATTGCTTTGGCTGTTTGGGGTCTTTTGTATAAAATCTTAACATTTTTTGTTCTAGTTTTTTTTTTCTTTTAATGTCATTGGTAATTTCATAGACATTGCTTTGAATCTGTAGATTACCTTGGGTAGTACAGTCTTTTGACAGTACCGAGTCTTCCAATCTAGGAACATGGTATATATTTCTGTTTGTGTCATCTTTGATTTCTTTCATTACTGTATTATAGTTTTGGGAATATCTGTCTTTTGCCTCCTAAAGTAAGTTTATTCCTAGTTATTTTATTCTTTTTGTTGTGATGGTAAATGGGATTATTTCCTTAATTTCTTTGATATGTGATTGTTAGCATATAGTAAAGCAACCAATTCTGCATATTAATTTTGTATCCTGAAACTTTACTGAATTCATTGATAACCTCTAGGTAGTTTTGTGGTAGTACCTTTAAGGTTTTCTATAATATTTCTGTTTGTGTCATCTTTGATTTCTTTCATTACTGTATTATAGTTTTGGGAATATCTGTCTTTTGCCTCCTAAAGTAAGTTTATTCCTAGTTATTTTATTCTTTTTGTTGTGATGGTAAATGGGATTATTTCCTTAATTTCTTTGATATGTGATTGTTAGCATATAGTAAAGCAACCAATTCTGCATATTAATTTTGTATCCTGAAACTTTACTGAATTCATTGATAACCTCTAGGTAGTTTTGTGGTAGTACCTTTAAGGTTTTCTATGTGTAGTATCATATCACTTGCAAACAGTTTTACTTCTTTTCCAATATGGATTCCTTTTATTTCCTTCTCTGATTGTGGTGGCTATGACTTCTAAAACTATGTTGCATAAAAGTGGCAAGAGTGAACATCCTTGTCTTGTCTTACATATGTACTGGCACATGTTCCTATGGAAGTGGTGGTAGTGATGGTAGTGAAACGATGATAATGGTGATGGCAATGGGACTCACCCACCTAATACAGTGTATTTTACTTTTCAGAAAGACAAACTGAATTTTTTTTAGTCATGGCTTGTTCTCTTATCATTCTCATAATCTGTGACTTTGCCCCATATGTTTTTCTTCTGATTGAAATGTTCATCATTCCTTCTCCTCCAATACCCACTTCCTGACTTGTTTCCTTACTGATTTATATTCATACCTAAGAAAGTAGCTCAAATCTTATATACTCAAAGAGACTAGATACCTATGACCAGGTCACTCCCCTCTATATCACTTTTAACTACACCATTATTTTGTAGTGTGTATCAATATTGTGATTTCTACCTATGTGATTTGGGTATAGTTTTGGTCCTCTCTCACTCTAAACATATTTTCCTAAATTTTTGCCTTACATGGTATGCTATCACATAGCTTAGGTCCTTGCATGTATTTGCTATGAAACACATTTTTACTGTATAAATTTGTAACTGAAGATGTAAAAAAAATGCTGATTGCAGCAAAGGACCATGGTGGGAGATGAATAGAAATGAATCAGTGGAAACATTTCCAGTCTATTTATTCCCAGTAGAGTCTCATTATTGATTCATTTTCAATCTCTTTTTGAATTCTTGTGATGTCTTTTCAGGTTTATGTTTATATTTATTTGTTTGTTATTTATATAGTAGCTTCTTCCAAAAAGCCCCCCTGGTAGCTCTGACAAATCAAGAGAGAATATTTCTTTTTTGGGCTTTCAAGTTCCACAATATAGCCTCAGGTAAAACTGCTCAAAGAGCCCAAAAGGAAAGTAAGAAGAGTCAAATGAATATGTAACATGATGGCATTTCTCCCCTCACCATGTTTGTCATTCTATTCTATGTTGTTTAGTAAGAATTCACCTTAGATTTCTTGAACACACTTAGCTTAAATTCTATATCCATTCAGTTCAGTTCAGTTGCTCAGTCATGTCTGACTCTTTGCGACCCGATGAATCATAGCACGCCAGGCTTCACTGTCCATCACCAAACCCGGAGCATACCTAAACTCATGTCCATCGAGTGAGTGATGCCATCCATCCATCACATCCTCTGTCGTCCCCTTCTCCTCCTGTCCCCAATCTCTCCCAGCATCTGGGTCTTTTCCAATGAGTCAGATCTTCACATGAGGTGGCCAAAGTATTGGAGTTTTAGCTTTATCATCAGTCCTTCCAATGGATACCCAGGACTGATCTGCTTTAGGATGGACTGGTTGGATATCCTTGCAGCCTAGGACTCTCAAGAGTCTTCTCCAGCACCACAGTTCAAAAGCATCAATTCTTCAGCACTCAGCTTTCTTCACAGTCCAACTCTTACATCCATACATGATGACTAAAAAAACCATAGCCTTGACTAGACACCTTTGTTGGCAAAGTAATGTCTCTGCTTTTGAATAGGCTGTCTAGATTGGTCATAATTTTTCTTCCAAGGAGTAAACATCTTTTAATTTCATGGCTGCAGTCACCATCTGCAATGATTTTGGAGCCCCCCCAAAATAAAGTCAGCCACTGTTTCTCCATCTATTTCCCATGAAGTGATAGGACCAGATGCCATGATCTTCATTTTTTGAATGTTGAGTTTTAAGCCAACTTTTTCACTCTCCTCTTTCACTTTCATCAACAGGCTCTTTAGTTCTTCACTTCCTGCATAAGGGTGGTGTCATATGCATATCTGAGGTTATTGATATTTCTCCTGGCAATCATGATTCCAGCTTGTGCTTCTTCCAGCCCAGCGTTTCTCATGATGTACTCTGCATAGAAGTTAAATAAGCAGGGTGACAATATATAGGCTGGATGTACTCCCTTTCCTATTTGGAACCAGTCTGTTGTTCCATGTCCAGTTCTAACTGTTGCTTCCTGACCTGCATATAGGTTTCTATGTGTATTCTTGCCACCTCTTAATACCTTTTGCTTCTGTTAGGTCCATACCATTTCTGTCCTTTATCAAGCCCATCTTTGCATGAAATGTTCCCTTGGTATCTCTAATTTTCTTGAAGAGATCTCTCGTCTTTCCCATTCTGTTCCTTTCCTCTATTTTTTTGCATTGATCACTGAGGAAGGCTTTCTTATCTCTCCTTGCTATTCTTTGGAACTCTGCATTCATGTTTCCTTTTCTCCTTTGCTTTTCACTTCTCTTCTTTTCACAGCTATTTGAAGGCTTTCTCAGACAGCCATTTTGCTTTATTGCATTTTTTTTTTTCCCAGAGATGGTCTTAATCCCTGTCTTCTTTCAATGTCACGAACTTCAGTCCATAGTTCTTCGGGCACTCTGTCTATCAGATCTAGCCCCTTAAATCTATTTTTTCACTTCCAATGTAGGTATTTGATTTAGGTAATACCTGAATGGTCTAGTGGTTTTCTCCATTTTCTTCAATTTCAGTCTGAATTTGGCAATAAGGAGTTCATGTTCTCAGCTACAGTTAGCTCCCGGTCTTGTTTTTCCTTACTGTATAGAACTTTTCCATCTTTGGCTGCAAAGAATATAATCAGTCTGATTTCAGTGTTGAAAGTCTGGTGATGTCCATGTGTAGAGTCCTTTCTTGTGCTGTTGGAAGAGAGTGTTTGCTATGACCAGTGTGTTCTCTTGGCAAACTCTATTATCCTTTGCTCTGCTTCATTCCCTACTCCAAGGCCAAATTTGCCTGTTATTCCAGGTGTTTCTTGATTTCCTACTTTTGCATTCTAGTCCCCTATAATGAAAAGGACTTCTTTTTGGGGTGTAAGTTCTAAAAGGTCTTGTAGTTCTTCATAGAACCGTTCAACTTCATCTTCTTCAGTGTTACTGGTTGGGTCATAGGCTTGGATTACCATGATATTGAATGGTTTGCCTTAGAAATGCAGAAAGTATGGCCCATGCCCACTGTCAAGGGCAGGGACCTAGAGGGCCAAGCTGTGATGAGACAAGAGCGGCAGAGAAGAGCTACCCCACGTCTGAGGTCAGGGGCAGAGACTGAGATGAGCTACCTCACATCTGAGGTCATGGCAGTGGCCAAGAGGAGCTACCCCACATCCGACGACAGAGGTGGTGGCAGAAAGGAGCAACCCCACATCCAATGAGCGGCGGCCGAGAGGAGCTACCACACGTCCAAGGAGCGGCAGGAGGGCCAAGAGGAGCTATTCCACGTGCATTAGGAGGGGTATCCATGAGGTAAGGAGCAGTGGTTGCTCTTCACTGGAGCACAAGTTAAGAGATACTCCACGTCCAAGGTAAGAGAAACCCAAGTAATAGGGTAGGTGTTGCGAGAGGGCATCAGAGGGCAGACACACTGAAAGCATAATCACAGAAAACTAGCCAATCTGATCACATGGAACACAGCCTTTTCTAACTCAATGAAACTAAGCCACTCCATGTGGGGCCACCCAAGATGGGCGGGTCATGGTGGAGAGGTCTGAGAGAATGTGGTCCACTGGAGAAGGGAATGGCAAACCACTTGAGTATTCCTGCCTTGAGAACCCCATGAACAGTATGGAAAGGCAAAATAATAGGATACTGAATGAGGAACTCCTCAGTGCCCATATGGGTAAGTGCCCAATGTGCTACTGGAGATCAGTGGAGAAATAAGTCCAGAAAGAATGAAGGAATGGAGCCAAAGAAAAAACAGTACCTAGTTGTGATGTGACTGGTGACAGAAGCAAGATCTGATGCTGTAAAGAGCAATATTGCATAATAACCTGGGATGTTAGGTCCATGAATCAAGGCAAACTGGAAGTGGTCAAACAGGAGATGGCAAGAGTGAATGCCAATATTCTAGGAATCAGCGATTTAAAATGGACTGTAATGGATGAATTTAACTCAGATGACCATTATATCTACTACTGCAGGCAGGAATCCCTTAGAAGAAATGGAGTAGCCATGACGGTCAAAAAAAGAGTCCAAAATGCAATACTTGGATGCAATCTCAAAAACTACAGAATGATCTCTGTTTGTTTCCAAGGCAAACAATTCTATATCCATACTTGGAAGATATTCCAGAAGAGGTGCATTTGTCTTTTGTAGGTCTTTGGTATAATATGAGTGGAGCCTTCTTAAATATAAAGAATACATAATTATGAAAGCAGATTTTCATGAAATGCAGTATTTATTAAGAATGAGTAAAGAAATTATGATGGATTATAAACTGAAAATTACAAATGTCACATAATGCAGAAGCATAACACATTTATAAATTAATCAACTTCTTGAAACACTTCCACAATACTTTTTGTTCCTAAATTATTTGGCTGCAATCTTATGGTGATTTTAGGTTATTATGTTTTGTAACTGAAACTTAATTTCAGCCTTCTAACAGGTTTGGTTGTTTATTTACTTTTCTTGAATTGCAAAGTATATTATTAGTAGAGTGAAAACTATGGTTTGTTTAGGTTTCACTTAGAACTGAATCTTTTTTTAAATTTGAAGTTTCATGTGTGTGGGTTGGAGGAATATTCCACCAAGCTTGAAACTTCAATTTTTTTCTCCTCTGTCATAATGTGGAGCCCCTCCCCCCCACCAATAGAGCTGGGGGCTCTAACATTGATACTAGCTATCAGTGATATAAGCCTTTGGAAATCCTTTTACTGAGCCAGAATAGCAGTAATTACTACACACAGCACAACTGAATCACTTAAGCACATTCTGCTAAATCTACATAGCCCCAGCAGAGTTTCCAGTTAAATGGATCCCCAGAATATCCACAGGGCACCTCAGGTCTAATCTAAGGGAGAAGTGGGACAAATATGGGGCTTGGGGAGGAGAGGAACCATTGTCTTAGCCTAATTTCTATATATGTGGGTGATATTCTAAAATATATGTATTCCTGTTTCTGTTTTTTAGGATTTTATCATATGAGTGAAGCCTTCTTTAAGATAAAGAATATAAAATTATGAATGTAAATGTGGCTAACTGAGGTTAAAATGTCTTACTTCATAAACTTTATAAAGATATGGTCATGTGACCATAGTGCTGCCCTCCCTGTGGATAATGGACACAAGCAGGTGAAAAGCCTAAAATACAAGCTTCATTCCCTTTTTGATAAAAGTGTCTCTGTTTAGTACACAGGCTGCTGTCAGCAAACATGCCTCAGTGATGCTGGCCTTCTCTTCAAGACACTGAGAAAATATATTAGCCATAATATGTTAGCAGAGACGCCCTCGGGTTACAGAATGGTTGGTATGTTGCCCTTCAGAGGAGGAGTGCGTTGAATCAAGATATTGACTTAAATCCCACATAGTACTAGATTCTAGACTATACTGAATGGAAAATAGAATAGTTATTATTATACATCTCAGCATAATTTCATTGACTATCTACTAAGCACCAGACAGAGTGTCAAGCACTTGCATGCAGCATTTTTTTTGGTTGTTTATAAGAGGATATCTTTATGTCACTCCATTGTACAGGCAAGAATTCCGAACTAGACAAATTAAGTAAACTTCCCCAAGGACAAGCTGTTGGAATTTGCATTTTTATTATGGAAATCTGATTTCAATATTGGCAATTTATGTCAATGTGTTATAGTGATTTGTTTCCCCAAACCAACATACATTGATGAGAAATATATTCATCTCTCCCCGTGGTGTAGAAGGAAGAACCTAAATCTTGAAGTGAAACCAAATTAAATTTAAATCTCCTTTAAGTATTATTAGTTGAATGAGCCATTTGCTTTGCTGTTGTCATTGTTGATTAAATTTTTGATTCTTATCTGTAGCATAAGTATGTTCAAGTACCTTCTATATGACACTCTTTTCAAGAACGATCCAGATAATGTAGGAGATAATTTTTAGTTCAGTGGACAAGTTATGTCTCTGAACTTTGGCTTTTTTACATAGTTGCTGTTTGGCTTTCAGCAATTCCATCTTTCTTACCTGCACAGTGGAACTCCATTATTTATTTCTACTGGAGAGAGGATAAAATGGAAAGCAGAGGTGAAAGTGGTGTATCAGTTTTAAAGCATAATGTAAAATGTATGTAACTAATATTTCCCACTATCTTCTCTAGAAACCACAATTATGATTTTTAATTTAATAGAATTTTATGGCTATTCTGTTTATGAATAGAAGATATTAGAAAAATCTGTTAAGACTTGAGCCTGTCTGTGTCTGTCATAGAGAAAGGCAAGGAGATAAGAAAAGGAAGTTTGACTTTGTTCACCAACCAAAACTAGATTCCTGATGGTATAAGTTATTTCTAATCTGGATGTTCTGTTCCTGTTGGATATGACCATAGAAACTAGGTAAATTCCCAGGTCACTTCTGTAATTTTTTCTTTCATAAAAACAGAATCTGCCTGATGTTCAGAAATAATTTTTTCAAGAGTAGGCAATAAAATAAATAAAACACAGTTGTTTATACATTTGTGTAACTTCATTTCAGACATTTTCTCCAGATTACTTTTTTCTTCTTTATAATGAGGATGACATTTTCTTTGGTAATTCTTTTTAAATCTAGACTGTAAAAACCAAAAAGAAAAAAAAAAAGTATGAGTTAATTCTTATATGAGTGCATTTAAGGGCATTATGTTAATCAAATTACATGTCTTTACTGCACCTCATTTATTCAATTCACATGTCTTCCCTGAATCTCAGTTTGCTATGAAAGCAGTGACTCTCCTTCCACTTTAATTTGGACCAAGCCCAAATGAAACCATGAAAAAAGGCAGATATGTAAAAAGATGGTTTATTATGTGTAGACGGGAAGTAAAATGACCTCTCAAAGTTTACAACAGAGGACATGACGTTTTCCAAAGAGTCAAAAAAAAAAAAAAATTTGCAAAGTCGCCTCTTCTATTTTCCCACCCATTTCATGTTGATGTAGTCATAGCTGGTTACAAGAAAAGGCACAGGAAAGTCACACTAGGGAACAATAATTCACTCTGTGTGATTATCAGAGAGCAGTAATGGGGAAGTTTCTAAAATGCCAGTGTACACAAGATATTATTGTGGGAAGATTAATGAGCCTGGGGGAGAAATACCCTTCACGGAGGCTGACAGTTGCCGAGTGCTCTGACATTTTACCGTGTGGCCACAGTCTCTCACACTCCTGAACATGCTTGTCCCCCGCTGTAAGATCAGAAAGGCAAATGAAGACAAGAGCAGAAGTTCACTCTTCTTACAAATTCAGATTTTTCCCAGTCTAGCTTCTGGGTCTCTAATCGCTGCTGCCAATAATCCTTGGCCTTCTTGCTGGTCTTTTGTCTGTTAGGCCCCTCAGGAAAGGTTTTCAGCCCTGTAGAAGCAGAAGCTTCCAAAACAACAGAGCCTTCCTGTAACTAAGCATCTTTATGAAGTGTAACGCAGCTTCTAGTTTTCTTCCTACTGCCTCAAGTGTTTACCTGCCTTATGTTTTCCCCCAAAGTTTACCTATTTATCCTTTGGTGATTCACCATTGCATCATCTTCCTGCCATCCAAACTTGGCATCGAACCAGAATATAGTCTCCTAATTCTTCTTTCCTATGGTCACCTATCATCAGATTCTTAACTTTTTGGCATCAGGGATCAATTTCACGGAAGACAATTTTTCCACAGACCTAGTGAGGTTGGGCTTCCTGGGTAGTTCAACTGGTAAGGAATCTTCCTGCAATGCAGGAGACCTCGGTTCGATCCCTGGATTGAGAAGATCCCCTGGAGAAGGGAATGGCAACCCACTCCAGTATTCTTGCCTGGAGAATCCCATAGACAGAGGAACCTGGAGGGTTACAGTCCATGGGGTCAAAAAGAGTTGGACATGACTAACAACTAATGTAACATGGGGTTTGGGAGATGGTTTGGGGATGATTCAAGCACCTTACATTTACTGTGCACTTTACTTCTATTATCATTACATGTAAGCTCTACCTCATATCATCGGCATTAGATCCTGGAGGCTGGGGACCCCTGACCTAGAAAGACAAGTATATGTATCTTCTCTTTCTTTCTGACTCTCTTTTCCTCCCCCTGTTTCTGATTAAGAGGGGAGAATAAGATAGTGTCCAATTTATACTATGATGAAGTGACAAGCATTTCAGAATTATATGACATTATCACAGTTCTTGTCCACAGATTGTGATTTCTAACTGCCCTTGAAAATAAGGAAATAGCAATCCGCTCAAGTATTCTTGCCTGGAAAATTCCATGCTTGGAGAAGCCTGGTAGGCTACAGTCCATGGGGTCGCAAAGAGTCAGACACAACTGAGCAACTTCATTTTCACTTGGAAATAATAAATGGATTATTTCTTTTGACACATGTTCTTATTTTTTCTTCCCCTTGTGCTCTGGTCTAAGCACACATTTCTCCCTCCTACAATCTAAACACCATGGCATCTTAATAACCCTTAAAATGAATGTATTTCATACAAGCAAGCAGTTTGGCACAGAACAAGCTGCTTCCTTAGTCAAGTAGTCAATTTGCATAAATGTTGAGCACTGCATTTTAAGATTTCTCTCACCATTCATTCCACCCACAGAATGTCTCTCACAGCCCTCTTTGATCAACTTTCCTCATGTTGGGAAAACTTTCAGGATCTTCAGATAGGTGACTTGGTAGGTCAGCAACTGGATTATTGCTAGAAACTGAGTCCCCTTCATTTCCAGTGGCAGTGTTCCTGCCACCTCTGTTTCTCCCCACCTCTTTCTAATTCTGCCTTCTGCTTGCAGGAGTGTCCCTTGCCATTTGAGGTTTTCACTGCCCACAGCATTTGATTCCAGGATAGAAAGCCCACTGTATCCTTGGAACTATATATTGTTGTTGTTCAGTCTATCAGTTGCGTCCAACTCTTTGTGACCCCATGAAATGCAGCACACCAGGCTTCCCTGTCCTTCACTATCTCCCAGAGTTTGCTCAAATTCATGTCCAGTGAATCAGTGATGCCATCCAACTATATCATTCTCTGTCATCCCCTTCTCCTCCTGCCCTCAATCTTTCCCAGCATCAGGGTCTTTTCCAATGAGTGGGCTCTTCCTATCAGGACTTGCAAGTCCCTTAATCTCCTATCAGGTGGTCTGGTCTCTTAATCTTGATGAGCGTCTCTGGTCCTTTTAATCTTGCTTCAGATAGTTTCTCGGCTGCTCCTCTCTTGCTTAAAAACTGTTTAAATCCACCCATTTGGAACTCAGGGATGGTCATGGAGGCAAGAAGTGGGAGACAGAAATGTCTTTGTGCCTGGGAGCCCCACCAGCCCCATTTGGTTTCAAAATTTCATTGGATGATTTGGTATTCTTCTGGATTTCTCCTGTGTCTCTTTCTTGTGCTTGTGCAGAGTGTAGACCTGTCTGCTTGAGTAGCTCCAGTTTGAATATAGACATTTTTGTCATTACAGAAAAAACAATTTTGATGCAGAAGAAGATCTCTGGAATGGGGAAGTGAATACTTCCAAGGACCTGTTTGCAGAATCCCTCAACATCATTATATGTTAGCCCCCTCTCCTGTCCCCAGCCCTCATGGATTACCTCTAAATATGTCTGTGCCTATAGGTTCTGCTTTCCTCTACTGCTCAGTGAATGCCAGAACTGGGGCAAGAATAATAATGATTAGAATTTTTAAAAAATATATTACTCATGTCAGATACTACCCATGATTTAAAACATTTTATCTTTTAATTCTTTTTTTAATTCTTCATAGATGAGAAAACTGAGGCTCAGAATTTTGTTAATCTACCCAAGGTGACAAGGGGATGACGTGAAAGAGTCAGCTTTCAAATTAAGTCTAATTCTAAAGGTCCTTGTTCTTAACATTAATGTCAAAGCAGCATTAGAAATGCTTGTCCAACTGCAATGAGGTCTTAAAGGAGAGACCTGCTTTTTTGAACATATGACTAAAAGGTACTGGGAGAAATATCACTACTGAATGAACATCTGAAACATGGCAGATGCTCCATACATCTTTACTGGGTAAATGAAACCTAAGGCAGTCCAATAAAAAACCAATTGAAAACAAATACCGGAAAACTTTAATCTGACAGATTTATCTTAATCCCTTAGCAAGGGAGTGTGGTTTGTGGATCAGCATCATCTTAGAACTTGTCCTAAGACAAGTTCGCTAGGAATGGGGACTCTCATGTCTCACCCCAGTGTCAGGAAATACACACTTGCATTGTAACAGGATCCTCTGGTGAATTGTACGCAAATTAAAGTTGTAGAAGGACAGGCCAGATCTTGGTCAGAGACTTGGAGTCAAAATGTCTTTGGACGTCCCCTTAACTACATTAAAAAAAGAAAGAAAGAAAGAAAATGTTGGACCTGTAGCCCTCCAGGCTCTTCTGTCTACAGAATTCTCCAGGCAAGAATACTGGAGTGAGTTCCCATGCCCTTCTCCAAGAGACAGTCCTAACAGAGAGTGAACATGACATCAACAAGTGATTTTTCTGCCAAAGTTTTACTCCCTTTCCCTTGTCGCACCAGTAACAAAAGGGCATCTTCACATACATGGGAGTGATTAGGTACGATGGAAGGGGAGGGAATTGACGTAACAAGAAACAAGAAATCTCTCTCTCAGTCTATATGAGATCTTCAAAAATATTCTCATGAAAGATAAAAAGCTATCCAACCAATAAATAGTTTACTATCTATGTGGCCCTCTTTTTTGTTCTTTTTATTTATATTATCTGAGAAATTTAGATAACTTTGGTAAAGAACACGTGTTTGTTTGTGGGGGTAGTCTTTTGCTAGTTTTCTAATTATATAACTCACAAGCTTAAAAAAATTAACATGTGTTCAGTATCCATACTTTTAAGAAAACAATAATTTCATTCAGAGCCAATCAACAGAATACACAAAGGCAGTGTAATCTTGGGCTGAAGCAAAATTAGACAAAACTTTTCTATATTAACGCTCAGTTGATAAGGTCTTTTCTGATCCCTAAAATAATATTGCTAGACATGAAACAGTGAATTCAGTTCTGGCTGTAATACTTAAAAATACGGACAAATTGGAATTTCTTCAGTGGTGGGCACCAGGATAATGAAGATGAAACTGAAAAATGAAGAAAGGAACTAAGACTATTTCAGAAGAAGTCAGATTCTAAGAGAGACGCTTGTATGGCATATACTATAAAAAGCAGAGATACTACTTTGCCAACAAAAGTCTGTCTAGTCAAGGCTATGTTTTTTCCAGTGGTCATGTATGGATGTGAGAGTTGGACTCTGAAGAAAGCTGAGTGCCAAAGAATTGATGCTTTTGAACTGTGGTGCTGGAGAACACTCTTCAGAGTCCTTTGGACTGCAAGGAGATCCAACCAGTCCATCCTAAAGGAGATCAGTCCTGGGTTTTCATTGGAAAGACTGATGCTAAAGCTGAAACTCCAATACTATGGCCACCTCGTGCGAAAAGTTGACTCATTGGAAAAGACCCTGATGCTGGGAGGGGTTTGGGGGCAGGAGGAGAAGGGGACGACAGAGGATGAGATGGCTGGATGGCATCACCGACTCGATGCACATGAGTTTGAGTGAACTCCAGGAGATGGTGATGGACAGGGAGGCCTGGTGTGCTGTGATTCATGGGGTCGCAAAGAGTCGGACATGACTGAGTGACTAAACTGAACTGATGGAGTAATTAGAGAGTATATGAGTAAATTCAGGGTACAGAGAGTTGAAAGATATTTGTAACAGTTACAACTATCCAAGAAAGTCTCTTGCTACAGAAAAAAATTCAATGAGAGAATAAACAAATAAAGTCAAGCATATTGCAGGGCTGCAGAGAGGGATGGTCAGGAACTGAACTTCATTCATCTTTCTATCCAGGACTTGTTATTTAGTCAGTAGATGATCATGAATTGTGTTATTTCTTGTCTCAGCTGGCCCATGTATTTGACCCTCATTAAAATCTCAGAGATAGACTAGTCCTTAGATTTTGCTAATGGATTTACATGTGTTCCTGGTGGCTCAGATGGTAAAGAATCCATCTGCAATGCAGGAGACGCAAGAGACTTGAGTTCGATTTCTGGATCAGGAAGATTCTCTGCAGAAGGGAATGGCTACCCACTCCTGTGTTCTCACCTGGACAATTCCAATGACAGAGGAGAATCATGGGCTACAGTTCATAGGGTCACAGAGAGTTGTACATGATGGAACAACTAACACTCAGATGGACGCTTTACCATTTCATCTAGATATGTACTGTTTCTCAAGTTAAATAATTATATTACACCACCATAATTTTCACCATGTCTGCATTGTCTCTACTTCTTTTCCTTTAAGCTCCTTTTAAAAAAAAACGTACATAAATGGAAACTTTATATTACAAAAGAGAAATTGAGGTGTTAATAAAGTGTTAAAGAAATGTTAATATTGATGGTATTCAGTTCTAGTATCCATCTACCATGTAAAATAATTTCATGTATTACACAGACTTTTGATGAAATGATCTAAGTCTAGAGCACCACATCTATAATACCCATTGAGCTGAAATCTTTGGATTTGAGATCTAGTGTAGAAAAAAAATTTTGTTGTGATTTGTACTTTGCAGCTTTTCCCTTTCATACCAAACTCCTCTGGTGTTGTCCCTGGCCTGTGCTGCTGCTGCTAAGTCACTTTAGTCATTTCTGACTCTGTGCAACCCCATAGATGCAGCCCACCAGGCTCCCCCATCCCTGGGATTCTCCAGGCAAGAACACTGGAGTAGGTTGCCATTTCCTTCTCCAATGCATGAAAGTGAAAAGTGAAAGTGAAGTCTCTCAGTTGTGTCCGAATCTTAGTGACTCCATGGACAGCAGC
>SJYC01147422.1:0-16870 GCA_006408675.1 Madoqua kirkii
TACCAGACCACCTGACCTGCCTCTTTAGAAATCTGTATGCAGGTCAAGAAGCAACAGTTAGAACTAGACATGGAACAACAGACTGGTTCCAAATAGGAAAAGGAGTACGTCAAGGCTGTATATTGTCACCTTGCTTATTTAACTTCTATGCAGAGTACATCATGAGAAACACTGGGCTGGAGGAAGCACAAGCTGGAATCAAGATTGTTGGGAGAAATATCAACAACCTCAGATATGCAGATGACACCACCCTTATGGCAGAAAGTGAAGAGGAACTAAAAAAGCCTCTTGATGAAAGTGAAAGAGGAGAGATAAAAAGCTCAACATTCAGAAAACGGAGGTCATGGCATCCGGTCCCATCACTTCATGGGAAATAGATGCAGAAACAGTGGAAACAGTGTTAGACTTTATTTTTGGGGGCTCCAAAATCACTGCGGATGGTGACTGCAGCCATGAAATTAAAAGATGCTTACCCCTTGGAAGAAAAGTTATGACCAACCTAGGTAGTATATTCAAAAGCAGAGACATTACTTTAATGCCTAAGGTCCGTCTAGTCAAGGCTATCGTTTCTCCAGTAGTCATGTATGGATGTGAGAGTTGGACTATGAAGACGGCTGAGCACCAAAGAATTGATGCTTTTGAACTGTGGTGTTGGAGAAGACTCTTGAGAGTCCCTTGGACTGCAAGAAGATCCAACCAGTCCATTCTGAAGGGTATCAACCTTGGGATTTCTTTGGAAGGAATGATGCTGAAGCTGAGACTCCAGTACTTTGGCCACCTCATGAGAAGAGTTGACTCATTGGAAAAGACTCTGATGGTGGGAGGGATTGGGGGCAGGAGGAGAAGGGGATGACAGAGGATGAGATGGCCGGATGGCATCACGAACTTGATGGACGTGAGTCTGAGTGAACTCCGGGAGACGGTGATGAACAGGGAGGCCTGGCGTGCTGCGATTTATGGGGTCGCAAAGAATCGGACACAACTAAGCAACTGAACTGAACTGAACAGAAATTTACATTATGTGGAATATATTAAAAAGCTCTAAAATACCAGCTTCTATGAAAAATTAGAAGACTTTTTATAGTTTACTTTTCTAGTGATTTGTCCATGATAAACTTATTTTTAATTAAGTATGCTTTTTCAGCAAACATAGTACCCACTCAAAAGTTATTGCAAAGTCAGAAAAGTTAACCTACCTAGAGCACGCCTTTAGTTAGATAGTTATTTTGTGACAACTGATTTAACAATTTGTTCATTTAATAAATTATGCATTTTCCTAATTTTATATTTTTAGAAACTTAAATATTAATTCATATCTGTGCTTTTTGATGATAACCTTTTTTTTTAACCTTTGAATTTCAAAATTGAGAATATTAGTGAATATCTCCTAGGCAGGTCATAGGGGTTAGTCTTTCAAACAAACAGCAGAATGCTTTTAAACCTAAAAATCTTGTGCCTTTATTTCCTCATAACAGAGTATATTTCACCTTGCAGTGACTTGACTTTTTCTTTCAGATTCTGTTTGTGGAACGTTCATAGGTTGTAGGCATAGTGAGGATCATCATCAATAGAAAAACCCAATTTTATTTTGCTCTGAATTTGAAGAAACCATGTAGCCTGTTCTCTGTTATCTCCTGCAGCCATAGTCCCCGAACAATATAACTCTTCACCCTTCTAATAATTGAGAACAAAAATAGGATTATCTTAATGACTAGTCCCTCCTTTATTTCTAAAGATATGCATATAAGTAAGTTTATGAATGTCAGGGTTTGGACTACAGTCTAAAGTGAAGTCGCTCAGTCGTGTCCGACTCTTTGGGGCCCCCATGGACTGTAGCCTATCAGGCTCCTCCATCCATGGAATTTTCCAGGCAAGAGTGCTGGGGTGGATTGCCGTTTCCTTTTCCAAGGGATCTTCCCGACCCAGGAATCGAACCTGGGTCTCCTGCATTGCAGGCAGATGCTTTACCCTCTGAGCCACTAGGGAAACTCTTGGACTACCATCTAAAGTAAAGTTTAAATCCTTCCATATGAGGCAATTATCACCACCTGATCTTGCAACAAGATAATATAAGAATGATCTTGGTAATTAGTATCAAAGATAAAAGACTGAAATGACTCCTAATTTTTTTTCAGCAGCTATGATAGTTAATGGCCTCCAAAATTGAAGGTGAAGGTGAAGGTAAAGTCGCTCAGTCGTGTCCCACTCTTTGCAAACCTGTGGACTGTAGTCTACTAGGCTTCTCCATCCATGCTATTCTCCCGGCAAAAATACAGGAGTGGGTTACCATTTCCTTCTCCAGGGAATCTTCCCAACCCATGGATGGAACCCGGGTCTCCTGCATTGGAGGCAGATGCTTTAACCTCTGAGCCACCAGGGAAGCCCCAAATTGACTGCATTCTATTCTAGAAAATACACCCCTTCTAAAAAATATGGCAATCCCCAAAACTCAGATTTAGTTTTCCTGAAAGACCACCTCTTGAGGAGGAAAAATTTTTCTTCTGTGCTTCTAGGTTTTCTGGATGCTCAAAAAATAAAATTGACATAGAATAATAGATTAGCTTATTTGTTGTGTCAGGTCTTAATTGCAGCAGTCGCATCATGTGAGAGCTTTTATTGAGGCACACAGACTCTCTAGTTGTGGTGCACGTTGTTCAGTTGTTGTGGTGCATGGGTTTAGTGGCTCTGTAGCATGTGGGATCTTAGATCCCCAACCAGGGGTTAAACCTGTGTCCCCTGAAATGTAAGGCAGATTGCTAGCAACTGGACCACCAGAGAAGTCCCAACAAATAAAAACTGAATTGCTTATGTACAGGGGCTCCACAAAGACAATGAGACCTAAGGACAAGCTGGGCAATTGATATGCCATCTTGAGCTAAGGAATGGGACAGGGGCCTAGAGCTTCAAAGGAGAAGGTAATTCACAGGACTGTAAAGAGAAAAGATATTTGGCAATTAGATGTTTATTCTGCCATGCAAATAGACCATTCAGAGAATAAGTGATCTCTTGAAAACAACTCTCTTTCTGAGGCAGACCCTCTATCTAAATTATTTTAGGTAGTTAAGGGAGAGGTAAACCTTTTTCTTTGCCTTCAGCTCAAAATAATCTGCATCCCAGAGTGCCACCATTTTGGGGAAGTTCATTCAGAACCCCTTCAGGCTCATGTTAATTGCCAGTCTTGTCTTGCCTGGTAACAAAAATCACTTACAAAGTAACTCAATCATCCCTTGCTGCTTCTGCTTTGACTGACTCAAAAGTTTAATTAGTCTGTCTCAAAACTTTTAAGTTCAATTTAATAAACCACACTCCTGTCAGATGTTCTCGGAATCAAAAGGTGTCCAGGAGGTAGAAATATCCTCAAGTAGCTCCAATTGAATTGAAGAGATAAGATTTCAATGCCCTCTGGGATTCTAACTATGAAGGGAAGAGATGAAACCACAATGAAAAACAACACACACTCCTGTCAGATGTTCTCGGAATCAAAAGGTGTCCAGGAGGTAGAAATATCCTCAAGTAGCTCCAATTGATTGAAGAGATAAGATTTCAATGCCCTCTGGGATTCTAACTATGAAGGGAAGAGATGAAACCACAATGAAAAACAACGCACATAAATCTATATTAAAGTTAAAATGTACTAGTGGCCTAAACGCTTAATGGAAATATAATGACAGAGACAAGATTGATTTTCCTCTGTAGTAGGTAGAATACTGTCTCCCCTAAAGATGCCCAGGTTATAATTTCCAGAACTTGCGGATATACATTACTTTGCATGGCAGAAGGTATTTTGAACTTTGTAGATGTGATAAATCAAGGTGTTTTAGATGGGAAGATTATCCATGATCCTTCAGGGTGGGGGTCCAAGGTACTTAAAAAGGACTTTCTCAGAAGGTCAGAGTCTGAGAGAGAGTTGAAAATGCTACGCTGCTGACTTTGAACAGTGACGAAAGGATCATGAACTAAACGATTCAGGCAGACTCTAAAATATGGAAAGACAAGGAAATGTATTTTCCCTTAGAGCTTCCAGAATGAGTGCAGCCCTCAAACCTTGATTTTGGTCTGGTGAGACTTCTTACCTACAGAACCCTGAGGTAATAAATTCATAGGGTCCTAAATCAGTTTGTGTCAACTTCTTGCAGAAGAAAGAGAAAACAAATGCACTGTTCAGGAAATCCTTCAGAGAGAACCTGGCATTTAGGTTAGGTTTTCCACAGATAGAATGGAGGGGGGAGAGAACCATAATTAACACTGCGGAAAGAGGAGTGTTTTGGTTTTGGCTGTGCAGGCTTCTCTAGTTGCAGCACATGGACTTACTTGCCCCACAGCATGTGGGATCTTTGTTCCCTGACCAGGGATTGAACCAGTATCCCTTGCATTGGTGGGTAGCTTCTTAACCACTGGACTGCAGGGGATGTCCCAAAGAAGAGTATTTTAATAAATTCCAATAATACAGTGTCAATGATAGTAGAGACTGAAGGGAATTTGTGGAATAGTCTCAGTTCAGTTCAGTCGCTCAGTTGTGTCCGACTCTTTGCGACCCCATGAATTGCAGTGCACCAGGCCTCCTTGTCCATCACCAACTCCCGGAGTCCATCCAAACCCACGTCCATTGAGTCAGTGATGCCATCCAACCATCTCATCCTCTGTCATCCCCTTCTCCTCCTGCCCTCAATCTTTCCCAGCATCAAGGTCTTTTCAAACGAGTCAGCTCTTCTCATCAGATGGCCAAAGTACTGGAGTTTCAGCTTCAACATAAGCTTCAACTACCAATGAACACCCAGGACTGATCTCCTTTAGGATGGACTGGTTGGATCTCCTTGCAGTCCAAGGGACTCTCAAGAGTCTTCTTCAACACCACACTTCAAAAGCATCAATTCTCCAGCACTCAGCTTTCTTTATATTCCAATTCTCACATCCATACATGGCCACTGGAAAAACCATAGACCCTTGACTAGACGGACCTTTGTTGACTAAGTCAAAATCTGCTTTTCAATATGCTATCTAAGTTGGTCATAACTTTCCTTGCAAGGAGTAAGCATCTTTTATTTTATGGCTCCAGTCACCATCTGCAGTGATTTTGGAGCCCAGAAAAATAAAATCAGCCACTGTTTCCACTGTTTCTCCATCTATTTGCTATGAAGTGATGGGACCAGATGCCATGATCTTAGTGTTCTGAATGTTGAGCTTTAAGCCACCTTTTTCTCCTTTTTCACTTTCATCAAGAGGCTCTTTAGTTCTTATTCACTTTCTACCATAAGGGTGGTGTCATCTGCATTATCTGAGGTTATTGATATTTCTCCTGGCAACACTGATTCCAGCTTGTGCTTCCTCCAGTCCAGTGTTTCTCGTGATGTACTCTGCATATAGTTTAAATAAGATATAAATAAGTTAAATAAGAATAAAGTCTATCTAGTGTTAAAATTGTTTTTTATTTCCATTTATTCAATGGAAAGTCACTGGAGATGGGGATGTACACTCACCCACCCAGGCCCACATCCACACTTGCACCCACAGAGGCAAATGTGCACACATATATAAACTATTGTATAACCTGTGTACTGTCATTGCAAGCATCTCATCATTGTTCTTTGTTATCATGACAAGTAATTCAGCAGTTGTAGTTATTTTTATATCAGTATCATTTCTGTTATTATTTTACATATGAGTTTGTTCAGGCAATACTAATGAAAGGTGCCCAAAAATGGTCAGCCAAATGCTAAGCATTGCCTTCAGTATCCTGAGGTAATCTGGGAAGGAAACAGGCAGAAGCCAAAATATTTTATGTGTATGGACATGAGTTTGAGCAAACTTAGGGAGACAATGAAAGACAGGGAAGCCTGGCATGACACAGTTCATGGGGTCACAGGGCATTGGACATGACTTGGCAACTGAACAACATTACTGACTTTATTTTTTGCCTTATTTTCTTCATATGTAGAATAAGACTAACAAATACTATCTCAGGTGTTCATTTAGTCGCAAAATCATGTCCAACTCTCTGTGACCCCATGGACTGTAGCACTCCAGGTTTCCCTGTCCACCACCAACTCCTGGAACTTACTCAAACTCATGTCCATTGAGTCAGAGATGCCATCAAACCATCTCATTCTCTGGCATCCCCTTTTCCTCTGACCTTCAATCCTTCCCATTATCAGGGTCTTTTCCAGTGAGTTAGTTCTTCACATCAGGTGGCCAAAGTATTGGAGTTTCAGCCTCAGCATCAGTCCTTCCAATGAATATTTAGAACTGATTTCCTTTAGGATGGACTGATTGGATATCCTTGCAGTCCAAAGGACTCTCAAGAGTCTTCCCCAAAACCACAGTTCAAAAGCATCAATTCTCCGGTGCTCAGCATTCTTTATGGTCCAACACTCACATCCATACATGATCACTGGAAAAATCATAGCCTTTACTAGACGGACCTTTGTTGGCATAGTAATGTCTCTGCTTTTTAATATCTGTCTAGCTTGGTCATAGTTTTTCTTCATTATAGACATTAAAAGATGCAGTTCTTTTGATATCACTAAGAGGGAGAAAAAAAGGAAATAAATTTTATTAAACTTGTCTTCCCATGTACCAACAGTGATAAAGAATCCACCTGCCAATGCAGGAGACTTAAGAGACATGGGTTCAATCCCTGGGTTGGGGAGATCCCCTTGGAGGAGGGCATAGCAACCCACTCCAGTATTCTTGTCTGGAGAATCCCATGGACAGAGGAGCCTAGCAGACCACAGTCCATAGGGTCACAGAGTTGGACACTACTGAAGCTACTGAGCACGCACATGCACATTTATTAGACTTTATGAACTAGGATTGGGACTTCCCTGGTGGCTCAGATGGTAAAGCATCTGTCTACAATGTGGGAGACTTGGGTTCAATCCCTGGGTCAGGAAGATTCCCTGGAGAAGGAAACGGCAACCCACTCCAGTACTCTTGCCTAGAAAATCCCATGGATGAACTAGGATTAATGCTATGACTTGTTTATTTCTGAACAGAATATATATTTGGTAAAATTTACCCTCTAATTTCCCTAATAAACTTTCTACTCTAAAATCTTAAAGAATAAGAACATTGCTGATTAGGGAAATGTTGATGTCTGTTTACAAACTGACATTTAATTTTATAGTAAAAATTTCATCTTAGTAAGTAAAAAAACAAAACAAAACAAAACCAGTCCTCTGTAAACAAAAAGTTGCAGATCTTCTTGGTTAGAAAAAAACTGATCTTGGGCACTGGAAATTTCTTATCCCTAGCATATGTTGATTTAGGAGAAAGAAAAAGAATTTCAAAATAAAACAGAAATTATTTCCCATTGAAAAAACCAAAATGATCTATTTTAAAATATGAATTCATAATTAAGTTGCAAACAACAAAAATAAAAGTTCCAAATTGCTAAACAATATGGAACAATTCTATGAAATGGTTTAGTTAGCACTTTGAAACTTGCAAGAGAATGACAAATTTTATCCAGGCCAGTGGAAATGTTTTGCTTTTCATTTAATATCAGGATTAAAAGGGAATGGAGAATTAGCTAAATGACTTAAGACAGAATTAAGAAGAGACAACTTTGAATCTGCCTAAGTGTAAAACATGACATGAGAGCAGGAGGAGTTCTAATTCTATTAAACATAGTGTTGTCAGAAGGAAAATTGAATTGGTCAAGACTCGTCAGATAATATTAAGTGAAAGAAGATGGCTAATGGTGTGTCACAGAGATCGATGCATGGCCCACCTCTGCCCACCTATCGGCATGGCTTCCCATTGCAGTAGACAGATGTGTAAATCACAGGAAATTGAAAAAAACAGTCAGCTGCCCAGAGAAAGGTTTGAGAAGCAAATTCCTTTAAAATAGCAATACACTGCCACTCTTAGCAACATTTTAAGTTTATAGCAATGAGTTTATAAAACAAAGGAATTTAATACTGTTTGCATAAATGGTTGTATTATAAATGGTCCATTGTGAAAATTGACTTAATATTGACCCACTACTTTGTATTCAGACTTACTCAATGCAATCTGCACGTGGAAATACTAGATATTAACGCATAGGTTAGTCATTTACTATTAGCTACTATTATTAAATAAGTAATATTAGTCTCCACTATTGCTTTTAATTATTTTGTATCATTATATTCTTGTAATAACTTCTAAAGATGGCAACATTACTTCTGTTCTACATACTTGAAGACTGAATTTTAGGGAGTTTATGACTGGTTGATACTTATGCTGCTAAAATGATAGCAGAATTAAGATTCTAATCTCAGTTTGTCTCATCTTGGAGTTTAAGGTTTTTAACAACTAAATGCAAATACACACGTACACACAGAGCCTATCTTGCATATGTGTGTAGACAGGTGTGTATCTTCTGTCTATACATACACTGTTGGTTGGAATTGTTCTTATATATCTTTTAGAACTGCCCCTTACCAGAGCTATTTGAGGAAGTGATAGGTACTATTCTTCAGGTGAGAATAGAGCGGCCTTGGACAAGGAGATCACTCAGGTAATAGGGAGAGATAGGAAGAAAGAAAAATCACTAAGGCTTATTTCTACTATGAGGAGGTAAAAAGAACCAAGGTTACAATTTAAAGTCCCATGTATCTTTCAAAGCATTCTTAGAGGCACATTAAGCCAAAGTGAGAAATTGATATGAGATCTCACTGAAGTAGTCAGAATTTCTAGATTGAGGAAAATAAGTTCTGAAACTTACCTTCAGTTCTTTTGATACGACAAAATCTTGTTCTCCTCCACTGACACAAAACATTCTTTTTAAATACAAGGCACTTTTCCCAAACACGGTAGTAATTTTTTGCATATAATTCTATGTAAGTATACTGAGGTCTATGAATATATGTCAAGATACATCTCTCTGTAATATAGATGTATAAATTCTTGTAGAGACCTTCTGATGAATGGAGTGATAAGGCAGAAATCTAACAGTGATAGCTTTGAGTTCAAATCTAAAATCTTAGTAAGAATTAGTATTTTCACTATGAAAATGGACACGTATGACAAATTTCTTAGGATTATTATGAAAAAATAAAATCATTAAAATATATGAAGTCTCAGAGAAATGACATCTTATTATGGTTTAAAGTTTTTTTTTCTTTTGTTTTTTCAGTCTTGTTCAAGTCATATAGTTGTTTCAAGGTACATGTGAAGAGAGATACAGTGTTTCTTTGTTCAACTTAGAACTTTGCAGCATCAGATGATTATTTTAAGTCACCCGAAGGGAAATGAAATAACAATGTGCATAAAATGCTAGTCACTTAGTCATGTCTGACTCTTTGTGACCCCAAGGATTGTAGCCTGTCAGACCCTTCTGTTCATGAAATTCTCCAGGCAAGAACACTGGAGTGGGTTGCCATTTCCTTCTCCAGGGGATCTTCCTGACCCAGGGATCAAACCCAGGTCTCCCGCACTGCAGGCAGATTCTTTACCTCTGAGCCACCAGTGCTAACAGTGCATGCATTAAATTACCTCTGACTTCTCTTGTGATTTGCACAAACATGCAACAGCATCTATCTCTGTTTTAAAGTTTTTAAACAGTTTTTACATCCTGGACAGACAATATTTTGTAATTAATATATCTAAATTTATTGGCCATGTGTGATTTTCTGGCTTGTAAGTACAGGTTTATACCTGTGGGTACAAAAACAAATACAACATAATTCATATTCTCAAGAACTTCAGAGTATTGGACAGTGATGAGAGAGATATTCAGTTTAGCAAATACATTATGTTAAGTGTTAACAATAGGATATGTATAAAGTTCTTTGAGGACAACCAACCTTATCCTTTGCAAATGTTCGATATCCTTATCCTCAGACCATGTTATTTCTTAAAATTCTGCATTGCTCACAAGTTAACTCAGAATTAAAGCCCAAGTCTTTAACCATACCTACAAAGCCATATGCATTTGTTTTCTCCATACAGCTCAATGATTCCCATCTTGTAATCTTTTCCTCTTATCACTCCAATCCAACATTTTGCTATTTCTTAAATATGGCACATATACTCCTATCTTAGGCTAATGGTACCAGCTTACCTCTCTAGCTTGACCACTATTTTAGTGACTCACTTGGTTTATTTTCTCAGTTCCTTCAAGTTTTTGCTCTAATGTCACCTATCAATGAGGCCCAGTATGATCACCCATTCAATCCTCTTAGTTCAGTTGCTCTGTTGCTGCTAAGTCACTTCAGTCATGTCTGACTCTGTGCAACACCACAGATGGCAGCCCACCAGGCTCTGCTGTCCCCTGGGATTCTCCAGGCAAGAACACTGGAGTGGGTTGCCATTTCCTTCTCCAAAGTATGAAAGTGAAAAGTGAAAGTGAAGTCACTCACTCATGTCTGACTCTTCGTGACCCCATGGACTGCAGCCCACCAGGCTCCTCAGTCCATGGGATTTTCCAGGTAAGAGTACTGGAGTGGGGGTGCCATTGCCTTCTCCATTCAGTTGCTCAGTCATGTCCAACTCTTTGTGACCCCATGGACTGCAGCACACCAGGCCTCCCTGTCCATCACCAACTCCCTGAGCTTGCTCAAACTGATGTCCATCGAGTTGGTGATGCCATCCAACCATCTCAGACTCTGTCATCCCCTTCTTCTCCTGCCTTCAATTTTTCCTAGCACCAAGGTCTTTCCAAATTAGTCAGTCTTCACATCAGGTGGTCAAGTTTGGAGCTTCAGCTTCAGTCCTTCTAAAGAACATTCAGGATTGATTTCCTGTAGGATGGACTGGTTGGATCTCCTTGCTGTCCAAGGGATTCTCAAGAGTCTTCTCCAACACCACAGTTCAAGAGCATCAGTTCTTTGGTGCTCAGCTTTCTTTATAGTCCACCTATCACATCCATACATGACCACTGAAAAAACCATAGCTTTCACTAGACAGAACTTTGATGGCAATGATTCTGCTTTTTAATGTGCTGTCTAAGTTAGTCATAGCTTTTCTCCCAAGGAGCAAGTGTCTTTTAATTTCATGGGAGCAATCACCTTCTACAGTGATTTCTGGGCCCCCCAAAATAAAGTTTCTCACTGTTTCACCATCTATTTGCCATGAAATGATGGGATCAGATGCCATGATATTAGCTTTGTGAAAGTTGACTTTTAAGCCAATTTTTCCAATCCTCTTGGCACTTCCTATGCCTTACCTTCCTCTGCTCTTCCTTTTGGTCTCATAGACTTTTAAATATACATATTTTTATGCTTATTTTCTTTCTTCCTCATTACACTGTCAAACTCATGAAGACAAGAATTTTTGTTTCATTAAGGTTTGTTTTCATTTGTTAAGGCATGTTTCCATTTGTTTTATTCATCTAAGCACTTATAGTTGTACCTGGTACCAAGTAGGTTCTTAATTAGTATTTGTAGAGTGAATGGAATAACTACTTGGATTGTGGGAGTTATGCACAGTTTCACAGAGACAATTAAAATTGACGTGACTCTTGGAATGAAAAAGATTACTGGCCAGTTAAAGAAATGCTTTCAGGCAGAAAAAATAATGTGACTATAATAATGTCTTTAGTGAGATAGATACTAATGCTGCTGCTGCTTCTGCTGAGTCACTTCAGTTGTGTCCGACTCTGTGCAACCACATAGACAGCAACCCACCAGGCTCCCCCGTCCTTGGGATTCTCTAGGCAAGAACACTGGAATGGGTTGCCATTTCCTTCTCTAATGCAGGAAAGTGAAAAATGAAAGTGAAGTCACTCAGTTGTGTCTGACTCCTCGTGACCCCATGGACTGCAGCCCACAGGTTCCTCTGCCCATTGGATTTTCCAGGCAAGAGTACTGGAGTGGGGTGCCACTGCCTTCTCCCATATACATAAGTTTGGTGAGAGGGGAGGTGCAGTTAAAAAAAGATCAGACTTAAAAATTAATATAAGTTGGGCACGACTGAGTGACTAGACTTTCACTTTTCACTTTCATGCACTGGAGAAGGAAATGGCAACCCACTCCAATATTCTTGTCTGGAGAATCCCAGAGACAGAGGAGCATGGTGGGCTGCCATCTATGGGATAGCACAGAGTCAGACATGACTGAAGTGACTTAGCAGCAGCAGCAGCAGCATACATCATATTAGAAGATACATTTTATCTTGAGGGATTTTTAAAATTTCTAAGCAGATGAAGTTGTATTAGATACGTCTTAAGTGATGTCCTTTGGGACATTACTAGAATGGTAACCCTTAAGAAGACAGTGATGACTGAAATTAGATTAGCACTGGTGAAGATGAAGAGAAGTTGATAGGATTAAATAATGTTTGTGATATAGACTCAAAAGTTTCTCATAACTGAATGGATACAGGAAGCAAAGAAAAGAAATGAATTGAGAAATTGAAGGATGTTTTCCTAGTTAAAGAGACTGGGGCTCCAATTTGATTAAGCAAACAGATTGTAACACAGGGAACAATAGATATTGGGTTTAATTTTACATGTGGAGTAAATAAAGCATACAGTAGTGGAATAAAATAAGGTAATTTGTATAAAGTTCTGAAACTAAAGGAAGGAAAATTTGAAGAGACAAGATTATTGATATATTCATAGAAAATAGACTCAGGGGCATGGATATAATCAATGAGTGAGAAATAGAGAAAATAACCAATAACATAAATAGAGAATAATAACCATTCGCGAATAGAACTTGCATATGTATTATGGCAGAGCCATGTGTAAAGGGCCACAGAAGAACAGAGGAAGGAGTGTAAATGCTGGTTGATTAAGAAAAGTCTTCACAGAGGAGGTCAGCAAAAAGGAATTTTACTCACAGGCTTTACAAAGACATGATTATGCATGACAATGTCATATAATGACCTAGAAGTAGTTTACTATAACTAACATACAAGTCTATAGGTTTAAAGTCAGAATTAAGACAGAAAAGTTAGCCTGACTTATAAAACTCCTGCACAATCTGGCTGCTGCCCTAAAATACGTCATTACTTTGCATGTGAGCAGTGGGCTACTAATGAGTTTTCAAATTAAAATCAGAATGAAAGGATAACATTTCTGTTTTGAAAAGATAATGTAGCAACTTAAAGATAAATACATGGACAGGGGAATAGAGATAATAATTAAGGCAAGAAAGGGTTAGGCTCTGAGCCCCAATAGCACCAGTTAGGAGGGAAGGAGAAGAAAGTACAGCTGAGAGTTATGTCGATGAATGGAACTAGGAATAAAAACATGATGGATGTGGTAGGTAAGGAGAAGGAAGAACTGAGAATGATTACAACTTGGCTCAATGTTCAGGGAGACATTTTATTTACCAATGACAGGAAAACCAAAATAAATTTAATTTTGGATTGATCAGATATAGAGAGTTCTGAATTAGCACTTTCCACTATGAAATGGTATGAACTTGGGTAATCCATAGGAATTGTGCATTAAATTTAGGTATTCTGACTTAGAACATGTCTGACATAAGTTAACAATTGCTATAAGACATTGGTGCTATAACTCTTCATATTAGTTAATTCTTATGACATGATTTAACTAAACTTTATATATTGGGTTGGCCAAAAAGTTTTATTTGGGGTTTTCTATTACATCTTTTTTTTCCCACTCTCATTTTATTTATTTATTACATAAATGTATTTTAATTGGAGGTTAATTACTTCACAATATTTTATTGGCTTTGCCATACATCAATATAAATCCTCCACAGGTATACACGTGTTCCCCATCCTGAATCCCTCTTTCTCCTCCCTCTCCATACCATCCTTCTGGGTTGTCCCAGTGCACCAGCTCCAAGCATCCAGTATCACGCATCGAACCTGGACTGGTGATTCATTTCATATATGATATTATACATGTTTCAATGCCCTTTTCCCAAATCATCCCACCCTTGCACTCTCCCACAGAGTCCAAAAGACTGTTCTATACATCTGTGTCTCCTGTCTCTTATACACATCTCTTTTAAGCCAATTTTTTACCTCCCCTCTTTCACTTTCATACAAGCATCCAGTATCACGCATCGAACCTGGACTGGTGATTCATTTCATATATGATATTATACATGTTTCAATGCCCTTTTCCCAAATCATCCCACCCTTGCACTCTCCCACAGAGTCCAAAAGACTGTTCTATACATCTGTGTCTCTTTTGCTATCTCGCATACACGGTTATCATTCCCATCTTTCTAAATTCCATATATATGTGTTAGTATACTGTATTGGTGTTTTTCTTTCTGACTTACTTCATTCTGTATAATAGGCTCCAGTTGCATCCCCTCATTAGAACTGATTCAAATGTATTCTTTTTAATGGCTGAGTAACACTCCATTGTGTATATGTACCACTGATTTCTTATCCATTCATCTGCTGATGGACATCTAGGTTGCTTCCATGTCCTGGCTATTATAACAGTGCTGTGATAAACATTGGGGTACACGTGTCTCTTTCAATTCTGGTTTCCTCAGTGTGTATATCCATCAGTGGGATTGCTGGGTCATAAGGCAGTTCTATTTCCAGTTTTTTAAGGAATCTCCACACTGTTCTCCATATGACTGTACTAGTCTGCATTCCCACCAATGATGTAAGAGGGTTCCCTTTACTTCACACCCTCTCCAGCATTTATTGCATTCTGACTGGTGTGAAATGGTACCTCATTGTGGTTTTGATTTGCATTTCTCTGAAAATGAGTGATGTTGAGCATCTTTTCATGTGTTTGTTAGCCATCTGTATGTCTTCTTTGGAGAAATGTCTATTTAGTTCTTTGGCCCATTACATCTTATGAACAATCTGAATGAACATTTCAGCCAACCCAATAGATTACTGTCACTCTTATGGAACTTTTTATGATGTAGGATAAGTGCAAAAACAATTTAAAATTATGAATTATCATTAAAATCTCTACTTCTGACAATGATGGAGTATCTAGTATCACACTGCATCTCTCATTCAGAATAACCATTAAATAGTTGGAAGGCATTAGACAGCAAATCAAGACATAGGAGGAAAGGAGAGTGTCTTGAGGCAAACCCAATATTTGCTACTATTTTCATATATTCTTTCCCTCTCTCAGGTCATCTGCTTCTCAGGGTGAGAAGAGACATAGAAAGTTGTAGCCTGGACCTTGGAGTATCATTCTAGGGGAGAGAAAACACACAGACACACACACACCCCACTCCACCCCAGAACAGGAATCAAGGTATTCCAAGGCTTGAGAGAGAGAAAAGAAAAAAAGAAAAAGATCCCTAGGAGGGAAAAATAACTATAAAAGTCAAACCTAATTTTGTTTAGTTTGAGCACAAGCCACTGGCCAACCAATAAACTTCAAGGAACAGGAGGTAAAACTTTTTATTAAATGTTGATACCTGGAAGTTAAAAAGCCTCACAGAACTTTAGCAACCTCACAATGCTGAGGACGAAAAACAACTGAACTCCAGGGCCTGCTAGGGATAAAATGCTCTGGTAAAACACATATGGGCTCTCAATTTAAGCAAAAACCAGGACAGTATTGTAAAGTAATTAGCCTCCAATTAAAATAAATAAATTAAAAAAAATCCTGCTGCTGCTGCTGCTAAATCACCTCAGTCGTGTCTGACTCTGTGTGACCCCATAGATGGAAGCCCACCAAGCTCCACCGTCCTTGGGATTCTCTAGGCAAGAACACTGGAGTGGGTTGCCATTTCCTTCTCCAAAAGAAATCCTAGAACAAATCTATTCTGAGAGTAGGGCAAATAGGAAACGGAAGACCTAAAACTAAGCCTTGAATCAACTCCTGTTAATTGGATAAGGCAATCAGGCTTCATTTTGATAGTTTCCCAGACAAAAGCTAAATGATCTCTGAAGGAAGAGAGTGCCATTTATACCTTCTGTGCTTTTCCATATACATTAAGGCATTTGATCAAAAATTACCAGGCAGAGACTTGTGCTTTCTCTTAGGATACAGAAAGTTGCAGGAGACAGTGCTCTTGCCTTAGGGTTAAGAAAATGCCGGATCATCTACTAAAATTATGTTTACAAATCCCAGCAGAGACCTAAGAATTTGAATAGATCAAATGAACTAAAATATAGTTGAGTCCATTCTGGAGGATACAAATTCATGGCTGTTGTCACTGTTTGTGGAGAAGTGGGAAAAGAAAAAAAAATACTACAGAGTTGGGGGGGAGGAGTTTAAACTTTTAAGAATTTTCAAGGTTTAAGGATGGACTGACAAGGAAATTTAGTATCCTTGGGATCCAGAAGCAGAAAAGAAAATTTGTACTCACCTAACACTTCTTTTTCACCAATTGCTTTGAAGAAAAAATGAGATTAGGAAAGGGACTCACTGTTAGGCCCAGAGTCTGGAAGGTTTCGTGACGATTACTCAGCCCTCGTGCCCTAACTTCTGTGCTTTACCAGGCGTTTTTTAGGTTCTCACTCCTGGAACCTCCTTCTCTTTAATAGGCAATACTGGTCCCCTCTCACTTCTCTGGCTACTTCATTACAACAGACACTTTGGTGACAGCAATGCCCGAGACATTCAGAACCTCCTGAAGGAAGGCTTGAGGTTCCACCCTCAAATCACTGGAAAACTTTAGTGAACTGACTCTAAACAGTGCAAAATGAAGACCCAAGAAATCTATTTAAAATGAAAACAAAACTTGGGAGAAAAAAATGGAGGCTAAGTGATAAAATATAGTTGTGGACTCACATTTAAAGGAAACAAAAACCAATATGACAAATAGAAAATAAAGAGAAAGGTAGTAGATTTGGGTCCAACTCTCTTAATAACACTTTAAATGTAAACAGTTATAAAATACCATTTTAAAAGTGGAGATTATTAGATTTGATTTAAAAGAGGAAATTTAAGACCTTAAGTATATGCTGCCTGGACCAGAAAAAAAAAAAAATTCACTTTAAAAATAAAGATGAAAGCAGATTAAAAGTGAAA
>SJYC01147423.1:0-18089 GCA_006408675.1 Madoqua kirkii
AAAAAAAAAAAAAAGATTCACTTTAAATATAAAGATGAAAGCAGATTAAAAGTGAAAGAATGGTAAAAGAGATACCACACTAGTGTTAATTAAAGGGAAGCTAACATGGTTATATTAACACTGGGGAAAATGTATTCCAGAATAAAGAATGTTACCAGGAATTTTATTTTATTACCTACTTGTATGTATTTGTCTTTTTACTCATTTGTCTACCTACCTAGCAATCAATCTATAAATGTTTCTATTAATTTCCTCAGTTAACTCAGAAGAAACTAGGCAATCCGATAAAAACAAAAAAGAAAAAGGCAAAAGTTTTCATCAGGCACCTTACCCAAAAGGATATCTAACATTACTATTCAGTAGGGAAATGCAAATTAAAACCATACCCAGATACATTAGACACCTACTGGGATGACTAAAATTGAAATAAAGATTATACTCAACAGAAGTATAATCACATATATATAATGCATATTCATATGAAATCATTCATAGTAACCTGAACTAGAAATATCTTATAACAAAGGAGTGATCAAGCCACTGCCTCTATTCTATATGTCA
Organism: Madoqua kirkii; assembly: GCA_006408675.1. Taxonomy (NCBI): domain Eukaryota; kingdom Metazoa; phylum Chordata; class Mammalia; order Artiodactyla; family Bovidae; genus Madoqua; species Madoqua kirkii. The sequence continues at coordinate 562 of SJYC01147423.1, forward strand.
TGGCATTCATAAATATCACAAACATAACATTCAGGAAAAAATATTCAAAAGGATACACATTATTCCATTGGTAAATTTTCTTAAAAACAGGCAGAATTAATCTTTTGAGATATTATAGGTGCAGTTTCCTTTGGGGGCATCATCATTGGCCTGGAGCACAAAGAAAGCTTTTGAGTTGCTAGTAATAAATTTGGTCCACATTGTGATTAAATGAATATAGGCACTTTCCAAAAATTGACCCATTTATGAGTTGTGAACACTTTTTTGAATATATGTTTTATTCCACCAAAATGTATATTGTTTAAAAAGTCATCTACACAACATTCAGAATCAGATTTTATCAGAAAAATGTCTTTGAACATTTTTTATTTTCATATAAAAAACTGTAAAGAGTATATAAATTTAAGACAGAAAGACATATTTGCCACTTTATTCCAGAAAAATAAAGTCTTCAAAGTGTAGATTCTAGGATTTTTGAAAAAACACCATAGTTGTTTTCTTTATAAAAAGCATTAGCACTGAAAAATAGAAATGGAGTATGAAAAATGATGGAAAATTTAGTGTCATAGGAAGAATGTTACATGTCATTTCAAATTATAAGTACCATAATACATATTTAATCACAAAACTGCTTCCGTCTACCTTCCCTCCATGTAACATCTTAATTTCAAACTGAATAAAACACTCCAACTGAGAGAACTATTTTGCAAGTCTGGTCTTTTTTCCCCTTCTTTTTATTAACTAATGCATAGTTTGGGTCAAAACCATTTCTATCTTTTAAATTTACACAAATTATTTTGGATATTACTAAAGTTTAAAACGCATGAGAATATTAAACAGAGGGAGAGAGAAATAATGTTGCTGAATGTTTCATGATCAGCATTTCTAGTTCTGCTTGCATGTAAATACAAATGACACCCTGTCTCTGATTATGGACCCCAAGTCTTATGCAGTTGAGCAGACTTCGCTTCTTCGTGTTAATTTCCTCCCTGTGTGAAATTCCATAAATGTCACATCTGCCACAGTCCCTTTCTCAGTCTAACATATGCTTTCAGTGAAGCTAAATGTTCATCATTATCAAATGAGAAAATCTATATGGAAGTGCTTTGGAAACTATATAAATTGCTAAAGAAATAGCTATAACCTTTTGTTGTCACTGAGGGGTCCTTTGTTTCTGACTTAGCAAATTAAGGCCACAGGGAATTCCTGGAAAAAGGAGAATCCTGTTTATTGGGAGATAACAGCTCGCTTCACCAGTAATTCTGAGACCAGGTTGGGGACTGAGCCAACTGGTACCATTCACTTTCTTTCTGTTGACAGAACGTTTGAATACAGACAAGAAAACTCAAGGAAAAAGAAAGCTTTCTCTTCCAATTACAAGCAGGACATGTTGATGAAAGATACTTATAAACCTTGTTCAGTGGGGTCTTTGCTTTAATATAAAGCTAAGATATAGGTGACAAAAACCACTGAACCCTGAACTGAGGAGACTAGCAGGCTTCATTTTTCACAGAGAGATTACTCTGTTTAATCTGCTTTTCCTGAATGTAAGCCTTTCCCCTTTCTCCCACCAACACCCTCCCCATCCCAACACATAGAAGCATTTAACACTCAGGAAGGAAGGTGATCAGGCAATTAAGGTGTTTAGCTATCATTAGGTGCTCAAACTGTTTCTTCCTGTTATTGCACACTTCCTATCTCGGTAGACGAAATATCTAAAAACAATCATTGCAAGGAAGAACTTTAAGTAAAATCAGATATAAGCAACTAAAATCCTGAGAAGCACTGAAACTTCATGAATAATTCTTGAATAGCGTGGTGTGAATGCTGCCTTGCTCGAGTCAGAGTCTTTCAAGATGTTAGTTTCATGTTTTATTTAAGCTCAACATAAATGTTAACGTGGTCCTCATCAGATTCCTTTTATCTAACTCTGAAGACTGATGTGTTGATGTTGTAATACGGGAAGAGGGCCTTGGGGATAGACCTTAAATACTCATCCAGGTATTCTGCTAGGAGTTGTCACAAGTTAATGCATTTTTCAGGAGCTGAGTTGTAAGTCTGATTGTCTCTCTGTACTACCTTGGCAGGGATATCTGCTAATCAGTGTTAATTAGTCTTTTATTTTCCAGTGTGTAATCTATGTAAGTTTTATAGAGATATAACTGGTGAAATATCATCGTGTGATTTTTTTTTTCCCGGAAAGAGTCTGCTAAGTGACTAATAAATTGTATGTAATGCAAACATAAATAAAAGGGAATGTCATTAAAAGTTTACCATAGCAAAGTCTCCACTGTGAAAGAAAACTAATCTATTGGCCTATCTTCATTATGAATGGCTACTATTATGATTATTTCACGACCTTATCAGTTAGTAATCTCAAGAGATATTTAAGTACCTGAGTTATTTACAAATTAAGCTTTGGACCCCAAGTTATTTGTAAATCAATTAGTTGTTTGTTTCTTAGCTTAATATCTGCTTTGAGCAACAGTGTTCTATTTGCTAATTAGGGTCCCTGGCTATTCTGAATGGTGTGTTGCCATTAGATCTGAACAATGGAGAGGAAAACAAAGAAGATATTTTCATGATGTCTGTGTTTGGATCATTCTTACTACAACAGTATTTCATTAGTTTCCTGAGTTACTTAATGGAAATCTGATAAGGATCATGCAACTTTTTATCTGACACTTGAGAAAACATGAATCTAACATTTGGTTATGTTTATCAATGCAGCATTCACACTAATTGTTTTAAGGACAATTTTTTCAAGATTTCTAATTTTAGAGTCTACTGGCTGCTCTGTATATATCAAGAAAGTGATTCAAAGAAACTCTGAGCAGCTTTTCCCAGAATGCAGTTCAGTAGGTTACACATATAGGGTAACTACAAAGTAGACATCCCCTGAAGTTAAATTATTTATTTTGGATGGATAAAGTGATGCTCCCATTGGCCAGATGCCAACTTTATTAACAACATATTATACATTACAGCATCTAGTCAGAATAGGTTCCTTAGTAATCTTGTGCAGAAGAAAACCTTTGGACTAATAGTGGTTGTCTTCCAGACGTTATTTAGTAGAACTAACACATGCATTTTGGCTATGTCCAAATATTTACCATCCTGTACATGACTTACAATGTGATTTTCCTTTGATTGAACTTCACAAGACCGCAAAGGATTTGGAATTCAATATGTCAAAACAGATCATCTGCCCATGTGTTTAGAGCTAAGGCGACAGTGAATTTTTTGGTTTCAGTTCATTTATTATTATATGAGCACTAACCAATTTTTTTTTAAACCTCTTGATTATCTGAAGATGGAAACCACACTCTTATAAAAGGTAGGTAAATTCATCAGTCTAATGTGCTGCAACCAAGGGCAAGGCAAGGTCTCTTTATCATATTAACAATAATACATAATAATAATTGCTAATATATATTGAGGATGACTTTTGACTTGAAGAAGGAAATGACAACCCACTCCAGTATTCTTGCTTGGGGAATTCCGTGGACAGAGGAGCCCAGACAGTGGATAAACACTTGAAGTGCACACAGCACATTCAATCATCACAACTGTATGAGTTTGGCACTCTTAGAATTCAAACTTTTCAAATGAGACCACTCAAGCATAGAGAAATCAAGTAATTTGTCCAAGGTGACATAAACAAAAATTTAAAATTGGACTTTTAAAATTTAGGTATAGTTGATGTACAATATTATATAAGTTTCAGGTGTACAACAGAGTAATTCACAATTTTTAAAGGTTATATTCCATTTATAGCTATATTAGCTGTATTCCCTGTGTTGTACAGTATATCTTTGCACCTTGTGAATTTTATATGCAGTAGTTTATACCTGTTAGTCCTCTATTTGACCCCTCTTCTTCCCTCTCCCCACTAGTAACTTCTAGTTTGTTCCCTATGAATCTGTTTTTTTGTTAAAGTCACAAATCTGTTTTACTTTCCGGTTTCACATGTAAGTGATATTTGTCTTTCTCGTCTGACATTTTACTTTGCCTAATATCCTCCAAGTCCATCTGTCTTGTTGCAGATGTCACAATTTCATTCCTTTCAATGGCTGAGTAATATTCCTGTGGGGGTGTGTGTACACACACCACATCTTATTTATCCATTCATCTGTTGATGGACATTTAGGTGTTTCCATATGTTGGCTATTATAAATAAGGTTGCCATGAACATTGGGATGCATAGATCTTTCCAAATTAGCATTTTTTCTCTTCTTTGGGATCAATACCCAGTAGTAGAATTCCTAGTTCATATGGCAGTTGTAATTTTAGTTTTTATGAGAAACTTCAACATTGTTTTCTATTCGTGGCCTCCTGAATTTGCATTATTACCAACACTGCATAAGGATTCCCTTTTCTCCACATCCTCATCAACATTTATTTGTGGTCTTTTTGATGACAGTCATTTTGACAGGTATTAGGTGATATCTCTTATGATTTTTAAAAAGATTATTTGCACTGGGTCTTGGTTACAGCATGTGGAATCTTCACTGTGACATGCGGGATTCCTCACTGTGGCATGCTGGGTCTAATTCCTCAACCAGGGATAGAACCTGGGCCCCCTTAGTCAGGAGTGGAGTCTTAACCACTGGGCTACCAAGAAGTCCCTCTCACTATGACTTTAATTTGCATTTCTCTGATGATTCACGATGTTGAGCATCTTTTCACATGAAATTAGGGATGTTTAACTCCAGTGGGGTGGTTAAGCATCTAAACTGACACTGTACAATGTCACTTTGTGACATAACCCACAAAGAAAATTTGAATTCAGTCTGAAAATGGTTGTGATATCTGAAACCATTCATCACCAGTAGTGGGGGGTCAATAAAAAACTTCAAGAGATCATATTTCAAGTTTTCTTTGAATATATGCTTGATTTGTGGGTCATCTAGGTCACAGACTAGAGCAAAAATGGGAGGGCTAATTCTGAGAGACAGGCAATCTCTTTCCTCATTCCTACTCTTACTAGTGATGTGACCTTAGGCAATTCCCGTGACCTCTTTGAACTGCAGCATCCAGACTAAATGGTCTAATTCATTTCCAGCTCTGACCTTCTGTTTCTAGAAAATGATATTCTTTATATTCACCAAGGGACAAAGACATAAAAATAATAATAAATGTGTGTAAATACCCTTACAGATTTTGCTAACCTTGCACTCCATTGAATAGCTACTCTATTGCATTGTCTGAAATATAATCATGCATTTCCCCCCGGAGCCTCGGTTGACACATGCTAATTAGAAGGAAAAATGTCTTTCTAAGTGAAGTGGTCCTCTTCATCTTCCACTTCACCATATGACTCCTGGGCTCAAAGAAACATTTTATGGGCATTTTTTAATATGCTACTGTTGTAACCTATTGACCTTTTCTTGGGCACTTTATTTTCTGTCTTCAGCTTCAATATTCATTAGTAACACTGTGACAAAAAGGAATATGAATGGCATTAGGAAACTGAGCCTTACTCAACCTAAGAAACTGATGCTAGTGCTTCAGTTCAGTTCAGCTCAGCCGCTCAGTCGTGTCTGACTCTTTGTGACCCCATGAATCGCAGCACGCCAGGCCTCCCTGTCCATCACCAACTCCCAGAGTTCACTTAGACTCACGTTCATTGAGTCAGTGATGCCATCCAGCCATCTCATCCTCTGTAGTCCCCTTCTCCTCCTGCCCCCAATCCTTCCCAGCATCAGAGTCTTTTCCAGTGAGTCAACTCTTCTCATGAGGTGGCCAAAGTACTGGAGTTTCAGCTTTAACATCAGTCCTTCCAAAGAAATCCCAGGGCTGATCTCCCTCAGAGTGGACTTGTTGGATCTCCTTGCGGTCCAAGGGACTGCTTATGTATTGCAAAATAGCATAGATGTTTGATATTTCCATACAAAAAGTCAGTTTCAAATAATTGTGAAAGCATGTGGAGAATTTTCATGTGAACAGCATATTTAAAGACAAATACATCTTTAAAAATAACAATAAAGGCAAAAGTTACTTCCCCACCCCAAGTTAAAACTTCATCAGGTGTCCAGTATATTATTTGGGGCTGCTGTGGAGTTCGACATACTAAATGTTCTGACCGTTGTAGTGTATGCATAGATAATATATAGCTCATACAACTTTCATAAGCCCTCTCTGCTGATTCCCTTCTAATATCTCTCTAAAGACATTTGTGGTATCATTCTTCATTTATTTTGCATGCTGCTTTCACCCATTGTGGATAAACATGAATAAAAAATACTGGAGGTATGAACAGTTATCTTTGCTGATGCTTGGTGAGGTTTTAATAAAATATACATGACATCAGCATCTAGACATGTATCTATGAATTAAATAGCAGTGAAGAAATCCAGAGACAATTATGATCTTTTATGAAGATGGAGAAATTAGCACCTCTGTAATATGCGATGTAAAGTAGTGTGGACAGTCTCCTACTTGCCCTTGAAACATTTGATAGGAATGCAAATAACCAACACATAGCATTCTAATTTTGAAGAACCTATTCAGGAATATTAAAAGATTGAAAAAAGTGGAAAGAAAAGGACTTGTATAATTTACCAGGGAAAATTCTCAAGTAAGTTAGTATAATAATTGGTGCCAAGCCATCTCCCACCTTAAAATGAAGGATCTCAAAAGAAAGTGCCAGGACCTCCTGGCTTAAAAAAGGATTCCTTCATTTCCCTCACTCTATCGGTGTTTCTCAGCTCTGTATATTCTGTATAAAAAGCAAAACTCTTCACGTAACATGAGCTAAGATATTTATGTATGTTCCTGAGATTCCCTGAATTTATAAAACAAAATCAAATGCATGCCTATAATTTTTGGCTTAAGAAGAACATAGTCCATTTCCAGCATCAGTCAATTTCAGTTTGGACTAATGTGAGGACATCTGAATCATTAAAGCTAGGCCATGATTATAGCACTTAGCAGACCAAAAATAACCAAAACTTTGTACTGGGAAAAGAGATCATTGCATAATAAAATGTAACTGTGGTTACTTATGTGTGATCACTGATTTTCTTCATAGTTCTGTATTTGATATACATTAATTTTCTATTGTACATTTATAAACAGAAACTTACATAAAATAATTACATTAAAATGCATTAAATTTACATAAAATACATAAAATTACATAAAATAAGTTAATTGAAAACAAGCTAACAAAACTAATGACAGCTCTATGCCAATAAATGTATCTTCTTTGATTGCTCAACTTAAAAGCTGTCAGTAAGTATACACTGTGCTATTTATTTACATATATATATAGGGCATAAGATAGGGTATAATATACATAATATAGGGCAGAGACATTACTTTGTTAACAAAGGTTCATCCAGTCAAAGCTATGGTTTTTCCAGTGATCATGTATGGATGTTAGAGTTGTACTATAAAGAAAGCTGAGTGCCAAAGAATTGATGCTTTTGAACTGTGGTTTTGGGGAAGACTCTTGAGAGTCCCTTGGACTGCAAGGAAATCCAACCAGTCCGTCCTAAAGGAGATCAGTCCTGGGTGTTCATTGGAAGGACTGATGTTGAAGCTGAAACTCCAATATTTTGGCCACCTGAAACAAAGAGCTGACTCATCTGAAAAGACCTTGATGCTGAAGAAAATTGAGGGCAGGAGGAGAAGGGGATGACAGAATGAGATGGCTGGATGGCATTACCAACTCGATGGACATGGGTTTGGATGGACTCCGGGAGTTGGTGATAGACAGGGAGGCCTGGCGTGCTGCGGTTCATGGGGTGGCAAAGAGTCAGACACGACTGAGCGACTAAACTGAACGGAATATAGAGCTTCCCTGATAGCTCAGTCGTTAAAGAATCCACCTGCAATGCAGGAGACCCTGGTTCAATTCCTGGGTCAGGAAGATCTGCTGGAGAAGGGATAGGCTACCCACTCCAGTATTCTTGAGCTTCTCTAGTGGTTCTGCTGGTAAAAAATTCTCCAGCAATGCATGAGACCTGGATTTGATCCCTGGGTTTGGAAGATCTCCTGGAGAAGGGAAAAGTTACTTACTCCAGTATTCTGGCTTGGAGAATTCCATGGATTGTATAGCCCATGAGGTCACAAAGAGATGGACATGACTGAGTGACCTTCATTTTCATATATAACCTGAAAATATTTACTACATATTACATCCCAGAAACTGTAAAAAATGTCATGTTATGAATCAACTCAATTATGTATGGTATTTCTGGAAGACATTATTTCTGTATTATAGGTGAAGAAATAGAGATTCAGAGACTTTTTATGCACTTGTAAGCAGCAGTATCACTAGATCTATTAAAATTTGTATCAGATCATTAACATTCTGTTTTCTCTTGGAAGATACCCCAAGCCATGCTTTACAGATGTATTCTTCAACCAATAGCTCTAAACCATAGTCCAACCAGTCCATTCTAAAGGAGATCAGCCTTGGGTGTTCTTTGGAAGAAGTGATCCTAAGCTGAAACTCCAGTACTTTGGCTACCTCACGTGAAGAGCTGACTCATTGGAAAAGACTCTAATGCTGGGAGGGATTGGGGGCAGGAGGAGAAGGGAACGACAGAGAATGAGATGGCTGGATGGCAGTACCGACTCAATGGACATGAGTTTGGGTGAACTCCAGGAGTTGATGGACAGGGAGGCCTGGTGTGCTGCAATTCATGGAGTCACAAAGAGTCAAACATGACTGAGTGACTGAACTGAACTGAACTGAACTGATAGCATGGCCAGAAACATGAGAGTTTGTTCTTATTTCTGGATAAGATTTCTAAAGCTTAATTGGAATGTATTTTTTTTTCCTATTTCTTAAGCACTTTTACACTGAGATATGTTCATTTTGGCCAGTCATGATTGTGATAGATGGCACATAACTGAGCAGTTCCAGACATCTGGTTTTGACTTACTACCTAATGACAGAGGAGACTTTTCTTTTTTAAATCAATGAATCCTTTTATTAATTAAATTCTGCTTCTTAAAACTTTGATATTTCACTCCTAGCTCTACTATCTGGAGTCACATGAACATCTCGTGTGTGAAAAATACTTTAAGTATTTAAATGTTCTAACCATGACCTTCACCATCTCAGATGCTCTTAGGATGTTTAGCCTGGAGATGAAGAGACAGGAGTTATTTTATTGATTCCTCATAAATTATAGTTTCTACAACCTTACATTCTGTTTAATTGTAAGAGTCAAGCATTAGTTAGGCACTGAAGTTGAACTTACTAGTCCATGCTATTATGACTTCGTATAAACAACTCATTCATTGTGCTCCCTTTGCTCATTTAGAAGAGAGATTAGAGAACCTGCTTTATAGAGTTTGTTAATATGATGAAATTATTTACCTAGTACATAGTAAGTGCTCAGTATGTTGTTAATATATATATATATTTTTTTTTAATAGCCCCTACACATTTTCTTGTCAGAAACCTACATATAGCATAAACCTTTGAAAATGTGGGACTTCTTCTCATTTAAGACTATTCTCTTTTCTCCTTAGTACCATCTTGATCAGGGAGTATCTTGTATTCTAGGAAGAAAGGGTAAGAACTGAATTGGATATCAACTCTCTGGATGCTCTGTGCACAGCCCCCTGTACATCACTGTATGGAGTGAGAGAAGTTTACATACTATAGAAAATGTCTTATCTACTACTATTTGATTGTGAACCTCTTCAAGATTGGGGCCAAAACATAAAAACCTGCCCCCCCCCCAATTGGATAAATATAACATCACTACAGTTATTAAGTCTGATGTAATTAGAAAAGGAAAGTCAAAGATGGTCACTTTCTTTGATTTTCACACTATTCTTGTTTTAATTCAACCTAACCTTTTTATTTTTAGTCAGATGATACTAATGGCAACTGAAACACCCATTTCCTATGGCTTTCCATAGTCAGGACAAAATCAAAGCTATAAAACAAAGATTTTCTCACTATCAGAATCAATCTTGTCTTCTGGAATCTTAGTTGTGGAACAAAATAATCCAAAATTTCTATTACTGATATCGGAGATGACTCCCCTCATAAAACTGTGTAAGTGTAACAGTAATAACTTCTATCCTGGGTGGTGTTCAGTTGTTCAGGAGAGACACTGGAGGTTGATCTATAGAAATGAAAAAGGAACAAATGGGAGATTGGAGAAAAATGGGAGACTACAAGCCCTTCTCCACTGTTGAGATTTTAGCCTATGCTATGAAATCTTGAATAGTATGTTGTTGTTCAGTCACTTGGTCATGTCCAACTCTTTGCAACTCCATGGACTGCAGCTCACCAGGCTTCACTGTTCTTCACCATCTCCCAGAGCTTGCTCAAATTCATGTCCATTGACTTAGTGATGCCATCCAACCATCTCGTCCTCTGTCGTCTCTTTCTCCTCCTGCCTTCAACCTTTCCCAGCAACAAGGTCTTTTCTAATGAGTTGGCTCTTCGCATCAGATGGCCAAAGTATTGGAGTTTCAGCATCTGCCCTTCCAATGAATATTCAGGATCAGTTCATTTAGGATTCATTGGTTTGATGTCCTTACAATCCAAAGGACTCTCAAGAGTCTTCTCCAACACTACAGTTCAAAAGCATCAATTCTTTGGCACTTAGCTTTCTTTATGGTCCAACCCTCACATCCATACATGACTACTGGAAAAACCATAGCTTTGATGAGATGAACTTTTGTGGGCAAAATATTGCCTCTGCTTTTTAATATGCTATCTAGGTTGGTCATAGCTTGATTTCCAAGGGGCAAGCGTCTTTTAATTTCATGGCAGCAGTCACCATCTCAAGTGATTTTGGAGCCCAAGAGAATAAAGTCTGTTACTGAATGGTTCTAATTAAGTTTTTCTCTAAACATTTGGAAGGGTAATTATTAATAAAGATGTAGAATCTGATAAGCTGGAACACTGCCATTATAGTAAAATATCCTCTATAGTAACATATTAAAAAACAAAAAAATTCCCTTGACTCAATGTTCCTCCAGCTACCACCACAATACTCTGTGATCCTTTCTGAGCAAATGACTTAAAACTGCTTAAACCTACAGGTTTCCAATCTTCATTCTCACAATGTACTCAATACACTCCTCTTAGTAGTTTGGCTTGCACTATATTGCTATTTGTAGTTTGATCAGCTCTCCAAAGATCATCATCTACTTATGTCCAGTGACAATTATCAGCTTCATCTCACTTGAACAAGGCAGCATTCCACACAGTTAATTACTTCTTTATGAAGCAGTTTCTTCTTTGCCTTCTAAGGATCCTCAGTCTCCTGATTTTCTTCCTACTTCTCTGGATACTGCATCTCAAGTTCTTTTTCTGGCTCCTTCTAACTTACTTCTGATGTTTACTTGGTGAAATCAGGGATAAATCTTTTGTTACTCTGCTCCAAATAAATTGTCAGTTAAAATTGTTCTCATCCAGACTCATAACTATACACACAAATGATATGTTGACAGTATATATACACATCTATCTATCTATGCCCAGGAGCAGGATTATAGGATTATATGGTAGCTCTATTTTTAGTTTTTTAAGGAACATCCATACCATTTTCCATAGCACCTGTACCAATTTATATTCTCACCAACAGTGAACAAGAGTTCCCTTTACTCTACATTCTCTCCAGCATTTATGTTTTGTAGAGCTTTTAAAAATTAATTTTAGTTGGAGGATAATTACTTTAGAATATTGTGATGGTTTTTGCTATACATCAACATGAATTGGCCATAGGTATATGTGTCCCCCTCAATATCTTGAAACCCCCCACCCACTTTCCTCCCTACCCAGAGACATTTTTATGATGGCCATTCTGATCTATATGAGTGCTATCTCATTGTGGGTTTGATTTGCATTTCTCTAATAATTGGTAATATTGAACATTTTCTGTCTACTGGTCAATTGTATGTGTTCTTTGGAGAAATATCTATTTAGGTCTTCTGCCCATTTTTTGATTGTGTTTTTGTTGTTGTTGTTGTTGTTGTTGTTGATTTATGTGAGCCATTTTGTATATATTGGAAATTAATCCCTTGTGAGCTGCCTAATTTGTAAATCTTTTCTCCCATTCTGTAGGTTGTCTTTGTGTTTATGACTTCCATTGCTATGCAAAAGCTTATGCTTCATTAGGTTCCACCTGTTTATTTCTGCTTTTATTTTTATTGGGCTTCCCTAGTGGCTCAGCTGGTAAAGAATCTACCTGCAATGAGGGAAACCTAAGTTCAAACCATGGGTTGGGAAGGTCTGTTTATTATTTCTATTGCCTTGGGATAGTGACCTAAGAAAATATCACTACACTTTATGCAGAAGGTTTTGCCTATGTTCTCTTCTAGGAAATTTGTGGTGTCACTTCTTATATTAGGTTTTTAAGCTATTTTGAGATTATTTTTGTGCTGGCACTTGAGTGTATTCTAACTTCATTGATTTACATGCAGCTGTCCAGTTTTCCAAACACCAGTTGCTGAAAACAGTGTCTTTTCTCCATGTCTATTCTTGTCGCCCTTGCCAAAGATTAACTGACTGTATGCCTGTGGGTTTATTTTGGGGCCCTATTCTGTTCCATTTATTCGTATGCCTGATTTGTACCAAAACTATGCTGTTTTGTTTACCATAGCTTTCTAGTGCTGTCTGAAGTCTGGTAGGGTTATGCCTCCAGCTTTTTCCTCCCCTTTTAGGATTACTTTGGCAATTTTAGGTCTTTTATAGTTCCATATGAATTTTAGGATTATTTCTTCTAGTTCTGTTTAAAAGAAAAATGTCATGGGCAATGTGATAGGAATTGCATTAAATCTGTAGATTGCTTTGGGTTATATGGTTATGCTAATAATATTAATTCTTCTAATCCAATATCACGGGCCATCATCCTATTTCTTTAAATTATCTTCATTTTCCTTTATCAGTTTTTATATTGTCAGCATAGAAGTCTTTCACATTCTTGGTCAGGTTTGCTGCTGCTGCTGCTGCTGCTGCTGCTGCTGCATCACTTCAGTCATGTCCGACTCTGTGTGACTCCATAGACTTCCTAAGTATTTTATTTTTTGATTCAATTTTAGAAGGAATTATTTTATATTTTCTTATATTTCATTGTTAGTAAAGAAATGCAACAGATTTCTGTATTTTAACCTTGTATTCTACTATTCACTACTATTCCACTATTGTCTTCTACTATTCTACTATTTCACTGAATTCATTTATAATTCTAGTAGCTTTTGTGTGGAATGTTAAGGGTTTTTCTGTCAATATACATGGGCTTCCCTTGGGGCTCAGATGGTAAAGAATCTGCCTGCAAGGCAAAAGACCCAGGTTTGATCCCTGGGTCAGGAAGATCACCTGGAGAAGGGAATGGCCACCCATCCAGTATTTTGCCTGGAAAATTCCATTGACAGAGGAGCCTGGAGGGGCTATAGTCCACGAGGTCACAAAGACTTGAACATGACTGAGTAACTAACACTATCTATATATATATAGTATATCATCTGCATATAATGACAATTTTGCCTCTTCCCTTTCGGTGTGTATGCCTTATATTTTTACTGTCTCATTGCTGTGGTTAGGACTGTGTTGAATAGAGTGGTTGTCCTGTTCCAGATTTTAGCAGAAAGGACCTCAGCTTTTTACCACTGAGTTTTAAGCTGGCTGTGGGTTTGTCATAAATAGCTTTTATTATGTTGAGATATCTTCCTTCTATACCCACTTTGGTAAGTATGTTTATCATGAATAGATGTTGAATTTTATCAAATGCTTTTGTTGTGTATGCATCTTTTGAGGTAATCTTGTGGTTTCAGATCCCTGCACAACATGTGTTAATAAGTCCCCTCTCCCCATCTTCTAGACCATGACTTCTCCTAACTGTTCTTTTGCTGTGCACTCTTTCCTTTGTTTCATCTATTTTCCATATACAACAGAGTGATCTTTTTAAAGCCATAAATAAGAACAAGAAATGTTGCTGCTGAAGTCACCCCAAAGAATTTCCATAATGCTCCTCACATGTAACTCCTCACCGTCACTACCGGGCTTGTGTGGCCTGTGTTCTGCTTATTTCTGGATTTATCACTTATCACATTCCTTAGTAACACCTTTTCAGTATTTTTACTACTCACTGAATTAGACAAGCTTATTGGTCCTCTTCTTTTGGCTCAGAGGTTAAAGCATCTGCCGCCAATGAGGGAGACCCAGGTTCGATCCCTGGGTCGGGAAGATCCCCTGGAGAAGGAAATGGCAATCTACTCCAGTATTCTTGTCTGGAGAATCCCATGGACCTAGAAGCCTAGTAGGTTACAGTCCACGGGGTCGCAAAGGGTCGGACACGACTGAGCGACTTCACCTTCACCTTCCTTGTTTTCATTTATAAAACTCACCTGCCATCCCTGGACAAAACTGAACAGAGTCCACTTTTCCAGTGCACTATCATTCTACAACCTGCTTCATTTTCCCTGACAGAACTTTGACAGTTAGCATTCTTCACAAGATGATTTCTGATTTATATCTCACCAACCAGATTGTAAGCACCATGGAAAAGATGTTTTTTCCACCCCCTATCTTGATAACTACAGTCCATAAAAAAATGTAATAATATTTGTGTGAATTGGCTCATGTTGGACTGAGCACTTGCTAATGTAAAAGCTGATAGTTATCATGTTAATTTCAGACAGAGATGCTGGTATCCCTCTGCACCTAAAGTGTAAAAATGCCTTAGTAGTTCTGTTATTCTAAATGCATAGTCTTTTTATGCTTTCAATATGTTCCAGCAATTTTAGTGGGTTGGGGACATGCTCTATTCCACTTCACACACTGGAAAATGCCTACTACCAACACCTTCTCTCTGTGGGGTGGCTTTATAAACCATCATCTCATCCTGTCAGGAAGAGAGCAACTTCCAGGCTGAATTATCTGAATAATGGGAATGGGTGGTTCCAAGGTCTTTTGGAAAATAATTCTCCAATATTCTATAAAATGTTCTATTAAACATAGAAAGGGGGGGTCTAATTGGCCCTCAGGTACATAAGACATTCAATTCTGCATAATATCAATATCTTTTTACAAGTACAAGTGTTAGTCGTTCAGTCATATTCAACTCTTTGTGACCCCATGGACTGCAGGCTACCAGGCTCCTCTGTCCATGGGGTTTTCCAGGCAAGGATACTGGAATAGTTTGCCATTTCCTTCTCCAGGGGATCTTCCTGACTTGCCTTTTGATCCCTGGGTTGAACCCAGTTCTGCACTGCCGGCAGACTCTTTACCAACTGAAATACCAGGGAAACCCCATCTTTTTACATATTCTGACTAATTGAAACAACATCATTTATATTTACATATGCTTACATTAGTAACATCTATTTAAGTTATTATATCCAGAACTGGTCATCCCTAATAAGTGAAGCATCTACTACTATAAAAATATTACTATGAATTGTAATAGACAAATATAGATATAACATATCCATGAGTTTAAAAAGCCTTATAGTCCCACCAGTATTATTGTATTAACAATAGCAACATATTTCTCTAGATATAAAGCTCAAATTTTGCCATCCAACTATAAACAGTGCTATTACTTAAGCCAGAGATATGTCTGATATTAGATATTTTAACTTGCTATAAAATAAGGTACTTTGATTGATAAAAAAGCTCAAGTTTGGAAAGAAAAGTGTTGTGCAGATTAACGGAATTATGTGAGAGGCACTTTAGTCTCCTCAGAAAGATATTAAAAGGAAAATACATATTATTAACTGATTTAGAAACAGCTGAAATGGAACTTCTTAAATAGTAATTGCTGTTATAAATGCTTAGTGGACTCCAAGCATATAAAGTAAGAGCAGATGATTCTTTGTGTGGATGTATCTCGCTTTTTTGCGGTTCAAAGTCCCATGCATTGCTTCCAGTGACAGTCACTGTGGACATTTTCATAGACCACCCGGGGGTTCCCCACTCCATCTCTCTGCAAGCTGGTATCTGCCTTACTGCAGAGTAGGTGGTGATATGCTGGGCCTGACAAGCAGAGCTACACAGTAACTGTGGATGCTGTTTCCTAGAGTGTCAGTTTTACTAGCTGATTCTAGAGAAAACTAATGTTTTTTTTTATATTTAAACTAACACGGCTGTATTATGAGTGGAGTATAAAATTTACATGATTTTTTCAAATAAATCCAGAGACTTAAAAGAAATCCCCCTCTTCTAGTGGGTTGAGAGCCTCTGGAGGTTCTCCCTCTCTCTTCTGCTATTAGAATAATTCAGTGGGAAAGTTTGTGAAACATAGCATCACTCTTTGATATTCGACATTAAATAAAAATGAATCTCTGTCAAGATGGCAGCTAGGCATATTCTATACAAACTTGCTTACTTCTCTTTCCTCAGGGCCAGCTCCAGCCTGAATTTTGGTTGGGAAGAATTTAATATTCAGGGAACTCATTCCTTTGTCTTTGTCTGCCTCTATTTCTCACTTTTCCTTTCTCTCTCTTTCCCTTTCATTCTCCCATTCTCAGATACCTCATATCTCAGGCACTGTGTTAGCACTGTAGTTATAAAGATGGGAGATGATATCATCATTAAATTCTGCCATAAGCTCCAGGATAGAATGACCTGTAGTTTTTCATAGTTATGTCACTTGTACTTTACACAATGGATAGCATATATAAGATCCTTAATATTTATCAATAAACAAATGAAGCAGTGCATATTCATTATTATCAAAAAGGACATTACTAAAATACCTGCATTTTATTGATCCTATCTTATGAAACCTGGACTCACTCATAAATGAGGAGGAAGAACTGAGCATGCTGCTGCTTCACAGAAAATTGAATCTTCATTTTGGTTTTGAATGAAATTAATGCAGTCTGGCAGGAATAAAAAGAAAGAACATCCCATATAGGAAAGAAAGTGTGTTCAAAGACAATAAGGCAGGAAATGGCATGGTGTGTTCAACAAATGACTAGACTTTATTTCATTGTGGTTTATTGCAAAAAGAAGATAGGTACACGAGAGTCAAGTATAGATTGGTTGGTAGAAATAATGGAAAATATCTTAGCAAAATGAAATAACACAGTCACCCTATTCACACTCTTAAGTGTCAAATAATGACCTGATGGAGTTATGACTCACATTGCAGAGGGGTCATGCAGACTACATTAATAAGTGAGGCTGCTGGGAATAAATTTTAAAGAAGGTTAGCTGATGGTTTCAGTGCTCATGCCCTTGGTTAAAATGATAATACCTTTCAATTGTTTCCATGCAAGTATATGGGTAGAAGATCAGGGGTTATCAGGTATCTTTATTTTCAAAAGCTACAGACTATCCATGCTGGAATATAAAGTATACAATGTTTAAATGTTCTTCAACTACATTTTTTATCGCTACTGTAACAAGTTGCTGCAAATGTGGTAGCTTGAAGCATATTATCTTATGGTTATCCTATCTCAGATTCTTAAGCTAACTCATATCAGCAAAGTGGTTTTGTGATAAGAAATAACACTCATAGGTTTCTGAGACAAGAATTCCAACATTCTGAGTGATGGGGTGGGGAATCTGTCTACCATTCATGAGTTTGCATATTTTG